>CM045447.1:18333862-18556362 GCA_024666655.1 Dascyllus trimaculatus | reverse complement strand
GAGCTCTTGCTCGCCATTATTCAAGCTCTTTGTGCTGGAAATCCTGTCTCTCCACAAGTGACAGGCAGCAGAGAAGAATATCTGTATGGTGACACAGGAACAGAAAAATGAGTGCGAGGCAGGGAGGGCAGTTGAAGTGGGCTGCTGTAGTGTCTGTAATGACTGTCTAGTGTGTGCTGATGGACAGGCCGGTGGGCGTTTGAAGGAGATTATACCTGAGCACTCCTCTGTTTCATCGGCCCTAATGACAGTGACTTAATGAAAGCAGCTGGTTCGTGAATAGCACCTTGTTGTGTGTCACATGAAATTCGGGCGTTCATGTTTTGTGTTTTTTAGAGACAGAAAGACAAAAATAACCAGTTTTTTGTCAGCAGGGCCACAATTTTATAGGGTGAGTTTTAAGTTGCATTCGTAATATAAAATATGTACAGATTAATATATTCTTGTTTTTACAGTTTTATGCAATAGCTTTGCTCAAGAATAGCATCATGGACACCAGGTCAGGTGGTCGCTGAACTTATATTACTTATTCAGCTTATATAAAGTATCATATGCTAATGATTTTATCAGGTCTTTCTCTTTATTCATCAAAAAGGAATGACTAATTAAGCATAAATCACAGTTAAACCTGAAAAACTGCAACCTTGAAGCAGTTGTAACAGATATTTAATGTCAGTCAAAAATGTGAAATGTCAAAGTGTTGAAGGAATCGCTTATTGTGATGAAGCTGCAGCCGCCACAAGTTTGAGTGTTGGTTCAGTCTTATCATACTGTAGCATTACTATTGACTACAGAAGGCAGCTGTTCTCCCTGAAAAATACTGTACACTATCTTTTCAGGACTTTAAAGTGAACAGAACACATCTGGCAACTGTTTAACCAATTTAACCAAAGCAATTGTTTTGGTAGAGACCAAAAACAGAGCTAAAAGAAGGGCAACACCAGACTTATGACTTATGAATAATGAAGTTCCTCTGTAAGGGCTGAATGGGAAACTTATAATCTGTCTGCTAACGGGTTTTACCATAGCAACTGAAAAGGTGATGATAAGTCTTTGGTGCTTTGAGGTGTCAGATATATATATTAAATGAAAATAGTGGTGTCAAAATTTAGAATTATACAAACTCCAAGGCAAAACTTTGTTGAAACGCTTTTGTTTATTCATGTTTTACACATGTTTAAGGTTTTTCAACATTTATCTTTCAGTGTTGACGGGCTATTAGTTATGACGAGTATCAGATAGTGCTGTGGGTGGGACATTGCTGGAGACCGCAGAGTGGTCTAAGTAGAGCATTTTAAAATTTATTTGTATTACTGGGACATTAAAAAAAAACAAAACAGAAATACCAATAATTGAGAAAATGCTGATTATCAGACCCATTGACCCCGAACTGTGTCCACAGCTTCCCTTCCCCAATTTGTATTACTAAAGGAAACTGTACTTAGACAGCAGAGAGTAGGAAATAAGCAAATAGATGTAAAGGGCTGACACTAGGTAGAATGCAAATATGATGCAACAATGCCTCGAATATGCAAATTAGCATATGATATCTAGTAACATTTAATGACTTTTTGAGCAGGCTTTAGCTACTTTCCAGTGAAAGGAATTGAATACAGTGCCTCATTGATGTGCTGTGCTTGTATCAGAAGACCCTGAAAAGAAATGAGTGACAAGGAGACGTCACTCCATCGTGGAAGTATAGAATTTTTTTTTTACAGAACATTCTGAAGCCTGAGCTTTCGCATCGTAGGAATGAGTTTTTAAATATGCGCCCCTCCTTGTTTAAAACTTTGGCCAAGTTTATGATGAACATTTAACATTTTAACATTATTTGTGACCAAAAATAAGGAAAAAGGGCATAATAGGTCCACTTAAAATATCATTTATTAAAACTCAGCTATGTGGCCTGAAATGACATACAGAATTTACCTTGTACATTTGTAAAGAAGCATAAAAACAGAACTACTTTAGCAAAAAAAGTTGCCATAGCAACAAAAGGATGTATTTTGTTCAATGACTTTCCTTGTTCATCGTGAATCTCGTGTTCACAGTGAATTGTTCAGGCTGAAGTTGTACATTTCAAAAATGCTATAGATCTGAGACCTTGTATTACTTTCCCATCAATAGATGGTGATTTATTCTCTGTGTCAGAGTATTTTTCTACACTGGCTGCTCAGTGATACAATATTGTGAAGTCAGACAAAAAGTGTAGTCAAATTAAATCATAAATATATTTTGTACAAAATAATAAATCTGGACAAGTGTGGTCATTCAAAAAAGGATTTTTTTTTTTTTTTAGTTTTTAAGTTTAGCTTTCAGCAATTTCTGAGCAACCCAGTTTCTGTTGTTTGCTCCACTCCTACGTTCTTGTTTTTACCTTCATCTCACAGACAACAGCCTCAGTTATCTGATCTTCTCTCCTGAAACTGAGCTGCAATCTTAATTTGAGTCTCCTGTAAGACATCACATGACAAGAACATAATTACACACACTTGTGGGAACAATCCAACTTGTCGTTTCATGTCACGTGTAGATGAAGCCCCCATTGTTCTCTCCATGACTCACCCACCTGATGCACCCATTCCTTGGTACGAAGCTACCTTTCCGCATAGATGCTCACAATAAATACAGCACAAGCAACGGTAGTCATGTCAGGGCTTGGAAAGAATGAATAATTCAGAAGCATCGTATTTTATGTGCAGTTTAAACCTTTCAGTGGAAGTTTACTAATCCCAGAAAAAGAAAACACATTATGAGTAATTATCCATATCATGGGAAATTGGAAGGAGTGTGCCAGCGAGCATGAACCCAAATGGTGTAGATTATCTAATATGTTGATGTTATCGAGTCATGGATGCTATTTGTTTCATGGGAGACAGATGAAGGGAAATGTTGGTAGAAATGTAATAAGGAGACAATGGAGAATTAAAGGGAGGAGAAAATAGAAACCTAGAAACAGAGAGAGCGACAAAAAAGTAGCAGGTAATCTCCCAGGATGATTTGGTATTGTGAAAACAAACAGCTAACTGAGATCAGAGCCAAAGGTTCACAAGCAGCAGGTGTATGTTATATGTATTAAGGAGAGTGGCTGAAAGAGGCTTTAGAGAGTGAAGTGAACACACAGACTACTCTGGCAGGAACACAAAGTCCATCTCATCTGTATGCTAAAACCTTCTCCTCTATTTGCATGAGAAGATCTTGAAACCTCTACAGTACAAGCTCTGCCTTGCTGATTCCTGTATATATTACATCCAACCCAAACTGCATTCAGACTGTCATCTTCTCATGTAGCAAACCCCCCTTTTTTCAAAGCAGATGTGATTCTGCCTCTTCCCATCAATGACAATAATCCTATTTCCCTGAGACAAAAGGCTCATCTTTCATATCAATGCCACTGGTAAATTAGTCTGAGGCCCAAGCATGGAAAATAGACATGATAGCCCATATTTATGGGTGAATTGGGTTATGTGGCTGGCAAACACAAATGGAAGAAAACCACCGGTATTCTCTCTGAAACGTTCCCAGCAAATCAGAAGGCAGTGGTCGAGTAGTGTGTACATTAAACAGTGGAGCAGCTTGGGAGTATGGGTCTGGAACCTCTGGGACACTGTGTAAAAATTGAGAAGTTATTACAAAAACAGCTGCATATTTTAACGTGGACCCCCCCAGAAAATCTCTGCTTTCTCTCTTTCATTTACTGCCTGTGCTCTTTCCAGTCGGCAACCAAAGCGGTGCACCTCAGGATATGTTCCTGTACCAAATTAAACAAATAAACTCTTTTATTCTTTCCCGCAGCATGCCCTCTTCCGAAGCGCGCTTAGTCACAAATTGAGTTTAATGCCCCCCTGAGAGAGCACATTTGTAAATATTTGAGCTGTGAAACATAATTGCTCAAGAAAAAAAATCAGGTGGGAGACAAATATTCCTTTTGTTGGATCGAGGGGGGAAAGTGTTGGTTATGGCTGGACTTTGCTACCTTATCGACATTGTTCCGTCAAAGGAAGTGATAACGCAGGCTTGTTGCAGCACATTAGATTGCATTAGACTGCATAAATAACAGTATAAAAGGCCATTATTTCAGAGCATAAGGCATCGTTCCAAAAAAATACTCCTAAGAAGGAGACGGCCTTCTATTACACAACCTCATCAAGAGCATTGATACGAGCATATTTGAGTGATTTTCCTCCCCGATCTCTGTTCAGCTTTTCTTAAGCAGAAAGACTTTTAAACTGTGCCAATGAATTCAGAACATCCCCTTCTTCACAAAGGTCAGCCTTAAAAATTTGCTCCAGGAGCAACGTCTCCATTTCACAGGTGTGTGTTGGTCTATCCATCCATGCGTGTGTTATCTTTCGCAATAAAACTCTGAATCCACCACGCTGTATTTCCCCTTTTACCTCCCATTTATCTGCTTCTTCTCATCCCATGTGGTTTTCCAAAACATGCAATACATTTTATGTTCTTTAATTCAGTTTATCTTTTGTTCATTCTTTCATTTATCAAGCCTTTCATGGGCGAGCTGAAAAAGAGATGCCAGAATGTGAAAAATTTGAATTATTTAAAAAAAAGGCTACACATGGGCAGCAGAGAGGTACACAGCAGCAGGGAGAAGGGCCTGGCTGTGAATACTGATGGGGTAATCATTTGTGTGTCGATTGTTGCATGGAAAAGCTAGTCAGCATTGGTTTCAGAGAAGAAGGGAGAAAAGTGGGAGGGCGGAAGGAAAGGACGACATCTGGCACAGTCTCAAACTCCTTCCCGCATCACGTTTTTTGGGTTCTTGTTTGTCTCTGAGGGAATTACTCAGGCCTTGGGGGAGTGGTCTGAGGGAAATACAGACATCAATCTCCCAGAACATGCAGGAGAAATTAGAAACACATCAAAGTAGCGCTCTCAGCACATTGTTGGGCATCACTCAAGAACTGCGAGATTTGATGCTCCGAATGCATGTCGTCTTCGTATTTCAAGTGGACGGAGAAACATTTCGTCACTTTTTTGTACCGTTTCATGCAACGATCCCTCTCTGCTGTCGAGAAGTTGATTGAGCACTGCGAGTTGATGTTTACATTCTGGCTATCAATCATCGTTATTCATCATTAACATCGTGACAGCTGGGGAAATCTATTTGTTACGACTTAATGCCTTGATAAAACTGTCGCTGACCGTATTCGCTTCAATCATTATGTGAGCTGCCAGACCAGACTTTGACTGAGCAGGTGGGTGAGCTGCTGTGTTACAGTTCCCAACACTTAGCGCCCTGCTGAGTTGTGATTGTGGACTGTGTTTGTGTGTGCGACGCCTCCTGAACCGTCTCCACATGGAGTCTGTCCAGGGTTCCACAGTAGTCAGTTCTCACAAGATTTCGACCTTAGGGGATTAAACGATAAACAGCTGGGCTTATTCTGGAAGTGCACACCCCCACCGCTCCCCCCTCCTCTCCCCCCTCCTCTTTTCTCATTTGTTGCTGTTTAATGTCCTTTTCATTTTTCCTGTTTCTTCTCTTTATCTCCTCTTTCCATTCTCTCCGCCATTTCTATCACATCTCCTCTCCTCTTTTTCCATCTCTTGGCTTTTTCAATGCTCCCTTTCCTTCTCTCTTCCTTTTCCTCTGTCTTGTTTCCCTCTCTTCTCACCTCTTTTCATCTCTCCTTTCCCTTTCCTCCTCTTCGCCTCTCTCCTTTCCTCTCCCGTCATTACTCATTCTCTTCGTCCTCTCTCCTCCTCCGTTTCCTCCTCTTGTATCTGCTGACCTCTCCTCCCCAGCGACTACTTGACTAAGTGGGAATTCGTAGCTGAAATATGAAAACAACAAGCCAGACGCAAGGCTGAGGGGTTGTAACCGCCGCCTGCCGATTAGAGACGAAATGCCAGATATTTGTTTGTTTTTATTTTGAGTTTCTTCTCATCTTGCAGGCAAACTCACGAATGTGCAGCAAGCAGGTGATTGCTGCTTCATTTTTGGGGAACAGGAATTATACCAGAGGGGGGATTCAATTGCAGGGACCTCGTGCATAATTTCAGGGACCTCCCACAGTTTTCTGCATCCACATTCTTATTACACTGTTATTTTGCAGGGGGATGACAAACGTATCATTCTGATGCCACACTGGGGGTTGGGGGGTGAGACGCAATCCAAAAGGGAACAATCACAAACACTGTACAATTAATGTTTCAAAGTTTCAGGCTGCCAGATTTGTTGCAGTGAAAAAATAACCACTGTGCTCTATGGAGCCAGGCTTTAGAGGGTTACAAACACAAGAAGGAGGGAAGGAGGAGAGAATTAATCTTTCTCTTGTTGTTTGAGGCAGACGTGACCAGAAAAACTTCAGTAAACGGAAAATAAATAAAACCGGGGTGGACGGAGGCAGTTTTGAGGGAGTGTGGAGGCATCTGCTCCAGACTGTGGTGACATTTGATTGGAAAGAGATTACAGTTCTTTCTCAGAGGACGGTCTGTCAGAAAACAAAGGCTGCAGAGTGAGTGAATGAAAGACAGGAGCTGAGTCCAATTACTGACAGTAAAAGTACATTTGTGGATGTGTCATAAATGCATGTTGTTGTGATTGTTTGTGGGTCTGTGTGTGCATCAGTGAGGAGTGTATTCCTGTCAGTGCTTATGTCATGACTGTGCCTGCAGTTTTTGATAGCTGCACATTATTCTTTATTTCTTCAGCAAAATTGCTTCCTCTAAATTATAATAACAAAAACAAGTTTTTCCCGACGACTACCCATTTATGGTTTTTACTGTTCGTGTCTAACTGTTTGGCTTTCCTCCAAATGGTTTTTGGTTTAGTTTTGCAGTGTACTTTTTGTCTAATTTCATTAGCTCTGTCTCTGTGAAGCAGCCTGTTAGTTTGTTAAGAAAATCACTCTTGAAATGAGTACTTGCCCTCTGCGCGCTGAAATTTCATTTCAAGAATAACAATAAGCAGGAAAGGCAAGGCCGGCGCTGCTTTGTGGTCTTATTTAGACAGTAAGCTGATTGATTAGCCTTTTTGCACAGTTGCACAGTTTTCACAGTTCGCTGTTTCTCCAGCCTATAAAGTGGGATTGGAAAATGAAAAATATGTCTGTGTTAAAACAATTATTTTCTTAGTTATATTTAAAGAAACTTTTTTGAAACTCTGAAACTAAGTTCTTCTTGAACCACTCTATCTAGAATATTTTTCGTTTTTGTGGTACAACTTGTCATACCTGCTCAATCAATTATGAAAGTTTCATCTTTGAGACTACATAGTTCATATTTTTAAGTATTCTATGTGTTTTGTTATGTATGAATGGGACATGCAACTACATGTGGTTCAGAAAATATCACTAGCTGACTTCTGCATTATCAATTAATTTTTTATTGTGTCCTCAAACATGGAACCTGCCTTTATATTATTTCAACTCACCCATCACCAAAGATTACTTGATCTACTTCTCAATCAATGGCATGATGAGAAACAACAGTGAACATGGCATTAAATTTCAATGTGTAAAAAAACGTACTGACTCAACATTAAAAAACAAACAAACAAATATCTCTGTAAGTATTTGATATATCAAGCTAAAATTACACAGATGTCCTTACAAATATCCACATTTAATGCTATAAAAATTTCAGGCAAATCAGACATGTTTAAGCAGAAATTGCTCCTAAAATGTGATGATTTATTTAATGTTATTTTTGTTGGTGTAATAAGCTGTTGAATTATCTGCATTTCTCGGTTTCTAAGAATGCTATCATCTTTTCCATTATATGTGTCTGCAATATGTTGTTCTGCTGTTCAGCAAATGCAGTTCCAAACACTGCGAAAACGGACTGTTTATTTTTATTAATGGCAGCAATTTGTTGGTTACAGTTATAGCGCTTTAGGCCACAAACACGCGGTTGTTTGCTGCGACCGAACCCTGGGGTCTGTTCTGTATTTAGACATTATCGTTAAACACTGTCTGCTCTGTGCTGTGAATCCACATTACATCAGCGCCCACCTATCTGCTCCGCTCCGTTTTTCTCCCAAAGATGAGTAAATATCTAATTTGCAGAAATGGCTTCATCATATGAAGCTTTGGCCTCTGCAATATCTGCTTGCCATTTGATGCATAGTGTTTCATTCATGCTGCCCAATGGGTGATTTTTCCTGGTTAGTGTTTGCTTCCAGCATTACCAACCCGCATTACACCCCCCCACCCCCCACGAAGCCCTTCCACTCAATCTCCCCCAAGGTGCACAGAGGTGATACTAATGCAACAACTTGTTATGTAAAAAAAAAAAGCCGCCACCACATGAATCACTCACAGGCTTCGCACCTAAATGGAAAAGCTGTTACAACCTGCAGAGAAAAAGACAGAGAACAGACCCTCCCACGGCTTTACACAGATCGTTGCGTTTTTTTAATGGCATAAGACACCTTTTTATCAATTTGCAGTGTTTTTGTTTGGACAGGCAAATGAGAAAAATTGCAAAGTGGCAAAGAGAAGCGCTACGGCTTTTCACAAATTGAATTCCCGGAGGACTAACAGGGTAATTTTTTTTTTTTTTTTAACTACGGACTGCTTGGATCTGTTAAAGTTTTGCTGAATTGCTCAAGCAACTGTAAAGTGAAATGAAGAATGCATAAGATTTGATGTGCTCTGTAATGTAATTACACTTTATTCTTGCCTTAAACCTATTCTTTCCTATTCTGCATGTTGTGTGTAGCTCGACGCAGACAGCTATACATTACTCTTGTGTTTCAGTGCATGTTGTCGCTGCGACACATTTTCAGACGTTGTTGTTTTTGGATAATTAGTGTGGGTGAGGTGTGCTGGAGAAGATTAGCACAATTAATTACTGCACTGATTGTGGTGCATCATAGCACTTTTCAGTCTTTGTTTAAACAGCTGCACTGGCAAAGAACACCTGATTATGTAAAGCCGCGGCCTTGTGGGGGAGAACATGCATACCTGAGAGATGCAGTACAAACAGTGTCACACTGTTGTTTACTGGGCAGCTGCAGGTGCTGGGATCGTCTGTCCTTCAATATGTCTTCTTAAAGGTAAAATACTGAAATTAAAACAATCAAACACAGCAGAACTCCCCAACACTTAAGTCACCAGTGTTGTAACAGCATATCATGGTGTTTCAGTGATCTGAAATATCAACAGAAAAGGTCAGAGTTGGGTGTCTGCCCCTTGAAATATAAGATCAAGGGTTCCTTTCAGGTCCTGTTGATTCACACATATTTTTGAGCACAACAGTAGCGAGAATCACCTGCACACAATATGGTTATGCATATAAAGGATTTCCCCTTCTTTTGTCAAAAAATCTGCTACGAGCATCAGTTAAAGCTGAAAATAGAGAAATTGAACGCCTTTAAAATAAACGTTATTATCAGCAAAACTAAAACTTTGTAGTTAAATGTAGTCCCATTTGAGCAGATGGTGAGACATCTGCTCAGATGTAGCAGCTATCACTTGTTTGCTGACGGAAATGTTTCATATTTTGATTAAATTAAGCTTTTTTCTAAATAAAAAGCAAGAAAACATGCAGCTTGATCATTTAAATCAGAAGCCAGTGCTCATGCTCAGCCATGCATAAAGCCTAAAATTTAAAAAAAAATCAAGGTGCATTAATGCTGAGATATTAGCATCTTCCCCACAGGGTGCCATTCGATAGTCTAGCTTCCAGGATAACTGGAAGCCCTAGACTCCTTCAAAGCCATGTTGCAGTTACATTTTCTAAAGGCTTATTCTAAGGGAGCAGTTCATATGCAGAAGCACTGAACTCAAACTGTGTGACTGTGTCAAAAGCTTGTCTATAATTTCTTTTCAGTTACATAGATCACATAGTTTCTAGGAGAGTGCTAAACCATAAGCATTAATGTGATGAGTTTGTAATGGTTATGGTTCTAAAATATATTGGAGTCTACTTTAAAGTTCTTTTAAATCTCAAAACCTACCAAATTTCACAGCCAACCCTGAAAAAAACCACACACGTCTTCATAAATCATTTTATCACTGAAAGTCTCAGGTTCATACAAAACTTCACAAGTCATTTAGTGTCATGTTGCAAATCACAGACTGACACTAAAATCAATAATATGGCTCGAAGAAAAATGTGTACACCAGAAAAGAAAGACTCTCCACTGGAGCAAAAGCTTTTAAAATAGATCGGACATCACCACCTGGTCATGAGTGTGAGAGTGAGGCTGATAACCCTCCTGTCTTCCCTCTTTTTATGAGTCTGCCTGTCTGTCACCTGTTATTTTAAGCATTAAACGGTCACAGGATAACAATGGAAATTGACCGTGGTCGGTGATTGTTTGCTGACCGTTATTACATAGTCTGGTTTAGACGCTCCAGATTTGCTTTTATGGCTCGTTGTCAACTGTATATCCATTAGACTTTGTTCAGAAAGTATCTTATCTTTGTCTAGCAGAGCAGAGGTGGAGGTAAGTAAATATAGCATTGTGACAGTGAGCAATGTCATATATTTGTCTTCCACTTCTTCCACTTTGACTTCCATCAAAACAGGTCAGTAAAAAATGCTTTACGGCTTTTAATTTTTTTTAAAATATATTTTTATCCAAAATAGATGACAGCCTTTATCTGGTTTATAGTGGAAATCGTCAAAGTTATGTAATATTAGCATGTTATAACTTTAGCAATACAACATTACAGCATTTACTTTTTATTTATATCTCCATCAGTTGTCCTAATGAATTTGTTTTCATTTGCGGTTTTCCTCCATGTTCATTGTCCGTTAATACGCCCCATCAGAAGAAACGCTTGCAGATGTTCATAAAGTTCTGCTTGCTATCCCAAAAACCACCATCACAGAAAAAACTGATCTCATATAGACCAGTGTGACCGTAATCCTAAGAGATACTTGGGCATAAGATCAAGAGTAAAACATGCAGAGATTCAAAGAAGAAGCTTGGAAGACGAGATCAAGAAAGACCAAAGTAATGTTAGGATGTCATGAGAGTAGTACAGTTGGTCCTGGATGGATAAGAAACGTTACTATGGTCAACGTCAAGATAATAAATGGCTTGTTCTCTGAAGATCCATTAGGGTTTACTGCCAGCTGAAAGGGAACAAGAGAACATCAATAGTTTAGGCAGAACTGAGACTGAACGAATGAGAGAAAGAGGTTACATATGACACCATTCATTGGTAATTGTCTAATGGGCCTAAGGAAGTTCAAGGCAGGGGTGCATACAGAAATTGTCATAACAGTGGCAAAATGGGGCCAATGAAAATCTTGGGGTTACACACAAAAACCAGAAGACATAACTAAATTTTACTTTCTCTGTTATGCTGTTGTTGTATATGGGCTAGTTAGTTGAAAGCTACACCAGGTTGAGGGTTAAGCAATCTAATGCAGATATACTTTCATATTTTACCCGAGATATATAGACTAATCCTGGTACAGTTAACATGTTGGCTATTTGGGTGACCACTGTTCAAAATAGCCCAGAAGTAGCGATGCTGTGATTTGGGACATCAAGAGTTTATTTATGATTTCCATATTAACATTTTGTAAATGTGTGATGATAACTTATCAAAATACAGCAACTGTTCTTTCAATGAAATTGATTTCCATTGTGACACGAAAACCTGCTGCCATATTTTGGTTGTTTTTTTTAGAGAGATATCACATTTTGTAACGCATTCATATGCACAGTAATGTCACTGCTGTGGAACGGGGGGAAAAAATGACAGAAAAAGATTTACACTTAGTAAATGGGTCAAACTTTTACAGCAAAATAATATCAAGGCCAACTGAGTTTAGGACTCAGCTGTGTAACAAATGATTTAATTCAAGCTGATAAACTGACTGTATGACAGCTCACCTGTCAGCAGGTACTTTGAATAGTCTGTGATTATGGGTGCGTTGAAAGATTAAAAAAATGAACAATAAATGAATGAAAAGTCCCATCTTTGAGCATACATTAACAAAAACATTGATAAATTTCACTAGTGATTTTTTCTGAACCATATGTAGAGTAATGGAACCAGATTCTGAATCAATGACATGATGAGACATAACAGTAAAAATTTCAGACCAGCATCTAGTCAAAAAAGGTTTCAGGGAAAACCGAGCTGGTCGAGCAGAAGGCCCCAGATGACGTGAGATGGAAAAACAATACGTACTTTTTCGTAATTTGTTTATTTTTTCTTCCATATCTGTGTTTCTCACATACGGGAAGGCTTTGGACATTACAGAAAATGGTAACAGAGCTGGTTTAGTGATATCATTGGGGAATGCTTACCATGCTACTTTGTGGGAACTGAAGGATAAGGAAAAGCATTTTTCCCACAATATTATGAATATGTGCAAAAGAAGACCAACTAAGCTCCAAAATATTAAAACAAAGAATCCCCTTAGGATTGTGGCATTGATTGTACGTCTGCCATGAAAATCTTTTGGCTTCCCTTCTTTAATTTACTGGTCACTTTTGTGTTAAGGAGCTTTTAACGACCGGAGGGCCCATGACGTATAGCAGCTGACAAATACAATATTTTCCATCATCTTTTCAGCTCTGTATATCATGATGCAGAGGACAGGTTCTCGTGTCAGGAGCAGCATGTCGATATTATGGCCGCTGTGCAGTCGACTCTAAATGTCACAGAAAATTTTTAGCCCTTCATCAATACGAGCTCTCTTTCTGTGCTTGTGAGAAAATAGCTATGGAAGAGCAGCGACAGCGGCTGTCGCACGTGGAGAATGAGTAAAGTTAATGCCCCGGAACATTGTCTGTGCTGCATCACAGCTGAGAGTAAAGTTTTCTTCAAGCCACTGAGGAGACATTCAACGAGGGCTAAACCTAATAAAACCTAAGCTGCGACGACTGCCATTTGTCAGCTGAGTATTTCATTACCATGCTGTGGTTTATCGGCCCTCGGCGTCATTCATGAGCATGTGAGGCAAACCTGCCAGAGGGCACATAATCAGAGGAATGGAGACGAATGCTTAAAGAGCCAGAAAAGGAAAAGCGTTTACTGACGCATCAAATGTTTTCTGGAAATGACTCTTATTTAAAGACAGAAGTGAACACTCTTACACACCGCTCTCACAGGCTTTTTATTGTGTTTTTGAATAATGGCCTCTGAAACAGCTGGATGATTAGGAACAAATGAAAGCTCATTTCAGAATCGAGCTGCACAGGAACTGGGCTTTCATTAAATAAAAAGTTGGATACAAGCTTCTCTCATTTGAATTTAACTTACATAGTTTACAAAGTTCTCACTTCCACCTTTTAGTTTAATCATCTGTCAGCAGTTTTGCAACAGCTCGCCGGCCTGTTTTGAATGAATATCCACTTTTTTATTCTTTCTTTTCCTTCTTCTCAAATCTTGTAGGGAAATGCAGACACCTCGGGGTTCACCTGTATCCATCTCTGCTCTGATCAGATGAGTCTTTGCTGTGATGCTCTCCCCTCCTCTGCTGGCGTTGGCAGACTCGCTGCTGGTAATTGAGAAGCGGCCTCTTACTTTACCCATCGATTTTCTGCAGCAGCTTGTGGTCTAATTGCCCTTATCAAAATCATGACCTGCTAAATGATGACTGCCTTTAATCGCCTGCACCCCTCGCCAGCAGCTACTGACATTTAGTACAATTAATTAATGCAACGACAACAGGGGGTTGGTATCTGCTCCACTCAGCTAACATGGCAGCTTTTGTTTTCTACAGTAGTTCAGCCAGAACAAGGGAGAGTTGGCTGATATTTTACTTTCAGACACTGCGATGAGGGAGTGAAGATGTTCAATTAAAAGCTTGCTGCTTTGAGTGGAAGATATGGGGGGCAGAGTTGCTATGGGAATAGTATGCTGGGTCTTAAATCTTATTACCTTACAGCTACTAAAGCTGTTGCTTTCGCTGAGCAGTGGTTAATGATCTCCAACTGTTTCCTAAACACCTCAAATGAGCAGTGAGCATTAAATCATAGTGCGGCAACTGACAGGCCAAGATCCAGGCTTTGAATTTCGTAAATGCTGAACAGTGTGTATCGTAGGTTCTATATAAAGAATAAATCTAACATCTGCATTGCTTGTATGTGTATTTTTCAGTAGTAGGCATCCAACATTTAATGTTTTTTTAGCAAGTAGTACTATACACTGATCAGCCCCAACATTCTGACTACTGATAGGTGAAGTGAATAACATTGATCATATTGGTACTATGTGGTGTTCTGCTGGAAAACCTTGAATTTTGCCATCCATGTTGATGAGACTTAGACACCCAAATAAACATTGTCCCAAAACAAGCACACTCCTTCATACAAATGGAAATCCTAAATATCACTGACCTACCCCCACAGGAAAATGCACCCCACCACATGGAAAAAAACATCAAACAATCAGGAACATGTAGAGGAACAAGACAATGGTCCAACATGTTGATTTGACCTCCAAACTTCCTACACCTCATTCTGATCAATCATCAACAGGATGCAGTGGAACAAGTTTGATTGACAGAGGCTCCACTGCACAAGCCAGAACACCCAAAGGATCCACTGCCAGCGTCCTGGTTCCAGACCCCATAGGACACCCTGAGAGGTCCTCTTGTCCATGCCCTATGGTTCAGAGCATTTTTTACCACATAAGGGAGACCAACACAACATTAGGCAGGTAGTCATAATATTATGCCTGATCGGTGTAGCTGTTCTATCTATGACATGTACCCTGCTTTGCTTGTGTCCTGCACATACATGCACAAGAATGACACAATGTACAATTTGTACAGATCTATAGAAGCCGAAAACATGCCAAGATACACTGCGATGTGCCAACCAAGGCAGGGAGAAGACTGCAGGCTGGTCAACATTGCTGTAAATAAAACAGGCTTTAAAAGACTAAAATCACAACAAATGTTTCATGGGGAAAGAAATGCACTCCTCACGAACGAAGGCTACAAGTAATTACAACTGCTGTGTCACTAGCTTGGCTACGGTTTAACTGGTGCAGCCAAATGGTGCTGCTGTGCAGTGCAGGTACGTATTAAAATGATCATTATAATCATCATTTTATCCATGTTGTCGTGTTGCTGCGTTGTTGCTGATGTTACTGTAATCACTGTGACCACTGAGCTCTGAGCTCTGCAATGTTTCCACTGTTGCTCACTTTCCCACATTAATGCACAAGTAAATGAAAACACTGTTAGTGACACTGTGTACACAAATATTGTGATCATGACTATTGATGTTAATGACCTCTAATGACTCGATGCAACAACAATAATGAATTTAGTTTGACCAGTGAATTACATTAAGTGAGAAAACATCATCCCACTCAGACTTTTTTCAATCTGCGGATCTCAGTAAGACAGAAAATGTGTAGTTTTACTTGCATAGCTATTGAGTAAAATTGTTCTGAATGGTCCAGTCACATCATATGATAGTTAATTTGCCATGTTGCCTCCTTTCAGTATAAATAATCAAGCCAAATAAATGGGATTATCTTATAATAACACTCAGTATTCGTCCTACAATACATATAATCAGAACCTCTTAAAGCCCAGACCTCGTTTATCATCTGAGCCAGCCAGGATCCAACCCAGACCTTGTGTTTGAATACACTGTGATGTGCAATATTGTGCAATACGTTTTGTATTGATCGGCAAATTGCTCGAGATGTTGAGTAAACAGTGTAGCTGGAGATTATTCACAGCGATATTGTCCCCAGATGAATGTAGTTTTAATGTGGGTTCTTTCCCTGTCATTGACGTCGTCGTCATGGCAACTTTAGCTGCCAGAGAGAGTGTTATGTGTTGTTGCTGCCGAGTTCATGCATAAAGGTTACTCCAGACAATTTGTTGTCGGCTCCTAAATCACAGATGCAGAATGTGTCTCGTCTTCTCTTGTCCACAATTTCTACAACTTGTCTACATGTAAGAATATGTCTAAGTCTGAAACTAATGTGGAAAAACTTTCTGAGCTGAGTCTGCCTCGGTTCCGCGCTAACCCAGTCACAGGAGATGTAATGTCTGTGGTGTGATCATGTGTCAGAGGTCAGAGGTCACACTGATGTAGCTGATGGAAGGAAAACATTTCTCCCAACAGCCTGAATGTATTTTGACTACTTTCGCTGTCCTCAGGTTGAACTAATGTTGCTCAAAAGTTACATATGAGTTGAATAATGCTAATTTTGTTATCACCAATAATTTCACACCCCTGACTTTAAGTACTAATCAGATGTGGAGTGGAGTGAACTGTGATGTGTCCAAAGAATATATAATTTTGTTCCAATAAAAAGTTCTGTTATTGCAAATGATGCAAGAATGGCACGCTGGTAAAAAAAAATGTATTAATTGTATAAGTCAGTATATTTATATAGTATATTTATTTTACTGCTCAGTGCACGTACATGTGATATAACACATGAACAGCTCATTAGAACTCTTAAACTTCATATGTTTAAACATAATACTCAAAATGTGCATTTAGATCTGACACTGTCCCATAGGGAAGGACGCATTGGGAGTTAAATTTCGTCATGCTTCATGTATGATGACAATAAAGCATTCTATACTATTCTAAAAAAAAAAAGTCACTTAAGGTTTTGGCCAAATCAACGTAAATTTATGGGATTAATCCATTTTCTGATCTGAGTTTTACTAGCTGCAATACCAGCCGTGTAAAATGGATTTGGCAGCTAATCAGGCCCAAGCATAACAATGTATTTATGCATGCTGGTTACTGTGGCAATGCAGTGCATGCGGTTTGCCCACTGCACCTGCATTCCTTTGTTCTGTGGGATTGCTCACGTAGGACTCAACAGTTTTGCAGATCTGTCATACGCCTTCATAGAATGACAGGTCATCAGGAATAGCATTAACCAAGGGGTGGCGCTTCCCAAACTCTGAACATATACCTGTACAGCACAAGTTAAATGATCTGGTTCTCGTGACAGTGAAAACTCTGACGTAATGCTCCGCTGTATTTATAATTGTTCTCTCCCACACTACAATTTCATGTATTCTACATGTTTTATGTAACGGTCTTTTAGCATTATCACTGCTATTTTCATGTGGATCATTGAGCACTTAAAGGGAGTCAGCTGGGAAAACTAAAAACTAAGCTTGATATGATGTTTCTGTTGAGAATTTATCCTAACATCTCCAACAAAGTCACAGACTTTAAGTCAACAAAGCTGATGGCCACTGGCTGAAATGAGAGGCAAACGTTTACATTTTGATACGAACTCATTCTTATCAACATTAGAGCTGGCTGGTATTTGTTACATAAGAGTACAGTTATGAGCTAACAGAAATGATTCACTGAGGGAGTTACCGTGACTGTTCCACCTCAGTGTTGTAACACATGCAGCATACATTTGTTCAGAAAATGAAAAAGTTTGACAGTATCAAAACAGCATCTGAAAATCTGATTGCATTATTGCAGACTGTTGCAAATGTTGAACAGGTGTAATTAGCGATTAATGCTTCATTGCCTTGGTGTTTGTTCCTGCTGCTCTCCATCTGTCATAAACAAACATGTTTCCCCTCAGGTGTGCGTGGCCTCTCAAGTTATTTCTGTTCGCGGCAGTCGTCTTCTGCTGCCTCTTTTATTCAGTTTTTTCTGCATTTATTTCCACCTGATATCTTTTTACCATTTTGCCACTGTTTGCGAGCCTCACGACTTCATCTGTTGCTCATTATGCGCTCTGTCTGCTCCACTGTCACATTCTCTCCCTGCTGAGTGTTTTATTGCTCTTTATATGAATCTCAACATGTTTCCACACTGTGAAGAGGATCTTTGCCTCCTCAAGCCATCTTTATCGAATGACAATTTGGTTTTTAAATGCTTTACAATGAAAACAAAATGCTGAATTTGCATCTGCCACTCATCTTCAGACAGGTGCTGTAACCCACACAAATGTGCTGCCAGGGCTTCTTTTCTGCAGCTCACAGCTACAAATTCAACACAGACGCTGTTATAGTTTTGCCAAATTCAACACAGATGTTGTCAAAGTTTGACTGCCTGCTGAAAGATGTAATCATACGCCACATTGCACCTTATATCTGTCTGAGAGCTTGTAGTCTTGCACCACTAACCAAAGAAGAAAAGCAGCCTGTTCCACATGAGATGGAGACAATCTTGGTTTGGATGTTTCAGTTACAGAAAATTCAGATTTCTAAAATCACATGTCAGAGGAAAGAAGAATAAGTATTCCTATTGTACACAGTAATATTACAGCAGGCAGGAGGGGAAAAGCAGAGATACATCTGTGTAGTTGCAGGATTTATTTACAACAATAATACACAAGCAAACCACAGAACAGCACATTGTGCATAGGTTAACCCAAACTTAAACTGTTATTTATAATAGATTCAGCATCTCCCAAGAAGAGATGCTGCATCTAAACAAAACAGTCTAAAACTACAAAAGTCTGCTAGTGTCTCTAGAGACTTCAAAGTCAAAACTGTTACAGATCACAGTTTTTAATACTGGAGCTATTAATCTAACATTTGTCTCAGTGGGAGCAATTTTAGAGGAGTCTGCCAAAAAAATAATGCTAACTAAAGATACACTAATCAGTATTTCCTAAATTATGGGTCAAATTATTGTATGTAAACAGGGTCTTGAAATAAATCATAATTGTTTATTGCAAAATGTTTTATGTAATCTCTACACAGACTTAATATGGATTGATTTGGACTCCCAAATTAGGCTAAATTAGGACCAAATCAGGCTGAATGATCAAAGTCTATGTTTGAGCTAAATAGCACCAATAGTTGACTATGTCCTAAAAGCACCAGTGAATTATCACTCTGCAGCTCTGAGTCTTTAAGTCCTCATTTGGCTGATTGTTTTGTTTGTTTTCACCCACAGATTGCTTTTAGTTTTTAGTGAAAATGCTGTGATAAACCTGTTATATGCAACAACAAATGACAGACAGACATCTACTGAGGATAGTGGAGCATTAAGCAAATAGAGAGGCAGATATTTCCCCCAGGAGTTGGTGGAGACCAAAACCAGAGCTAAAAAAGGGAGTGCACATTGGACCTCATTAAATAACAGTGGTGGGCCGTCAAGGCCTGCAAGGCCTTCTCTGCTGGCCTAAAAATATCTGAATCACAGACTGATGTTAATTATATTTTGTCCATGAATACGTATTAAATAATTCCAAATGGTCTGTCCGCTTCCTTTCATTGCTAGCCCCCTGGTTGCGCTGCTTCCAGACGTGTATTTTCATATTTAAGCATTTAACCAATCACATTTCAGCCACTATTTGTTGCCAGGGTCAAAGAAATCTGCCTGGAAGCCTTCACAATCAGTTCTGCGGGCCCTGTAGCATAAAATAAATGTCGATCAAACTGTTGCTTCAACCAATCAGATTTTGAGTTGGCGACACCAAGGCCCTCTAGCAGGCGTACGGAAACGTCAGCGTATTCACACGCTTTGATTGGATAGTCAGAGAGTGTACTAGCCAGAGCTAGCAAACTGCATCTGTAGCAAGCTGCACAAGCGAAGATATTGTTGCGTTGGTTTAATAGCTGTTTT
Organism: Dascyllus trimaculatus; assembly: GCA_024666655.1. Lineage (NCBI taxonomy): Eukaryota > Metazoa > Chordata > Actinopteri > Pomacentridae > Dascyllus > Dascyllus trimaculatus. Next base: position 18,536,891 of record CM045447.1, on the reverse strand, counting down.
GTCAACCCACAATGGCTGAAGGAGGAGAAGAAATGGATTTGGTTGCAGATTTTATGTCAAAGCCATTTTCAAGACGGACTTTTCAAGAAAAGCTGGACATTGTTAAGCAAGGTCGGGTAACTCCGAAGCTAGCAAGCCTGTCACAACCGGGAAAGGGATTTGTCCGCCTGGCATTTTTGAGTACTCAGATGTGCTCTTTTCAATACTACAGGACAAAAAACTGGATGTACAGTTTTGTCTGGCAAGGGTAAAGGAGTTTTGTGACACCGTTGAGTGAGAGAGGAGCCGATACGAGGAAATCTACGAGGCCACTGAACGCACCGCGGGCGCTCCGAGCGCACGAAGAGGTCCAGCGCAAGATCCTCGCGCGCACTACCGCCAACTCCACGGCAGGATTCTGGACGATATTATTTGCCAGACACAGACCAGATTTCAAGACCACGAAAAACTGATCTTTGTCACCCTCCTCGACCCCCAGAAGTTTCGGGAATACCAGAAAATTTTTCCGCATGCAGCCTTTTCCAGCTTAGCACAGAGCCACGGAACACCTTTTGATCTGCCTCGGCTAAGAACAGAACTGACTGTAATGTATGCCATGGATGATTTTGCAGGAAAATCTCCCACTGATCTCCTTGACTTCCTTTAGCAGAAAAATCTGAATGAGAGCCTGGGGCAGCTGTACACATTTGTGTGTTTGGCAGTGACCATCCCCGTGTCCACTGCTTCTGTTGAACGGACATGCTCAGCCCTAAAGCGAATTAAAACTTATGCCAGAAATACGACAGGGCAGGCTCGACTTTCAGCATTAGCTTTGATGGCGATAGAAAAGGACTTCTTGATGGAACTGAAACACGGATAATCTGCACAACAGAGTAATTGAAATCTTCTTGAGGAAAGAAAGGAGGATGGATTTTGTGTACAAATAATCAGGATTTTTGGTGAGTAAAATGTTGCTATATTCCTAAATAATATTGCAATTTTATCAGGTTATTTTTGATGCTTTTTTTATGTGTGTCGCAGCTGTACCTGCAGTAGAAGTTTTATAGCCATAAAATAGTTATTGAGGGTTGGATTGATTCAGACGGAGCACTACTGAAGGCCTAGGTGTGAAATGCACGGCCCGCCACTGTTAAATAACCAATAATAAAATTCTAAAAAAGAAAATACCAATGTTGCTTTCCTCCTTGTGTAAATAAGCAAGTAACATGGCTGCCATAACAACTTAGCTATGTGATCGCATGCCAGCGTTGTGCTTGCTCTGTTGGCTTTAAGTGCTTTAAAAAAACATCCATTAATGGAGCTTTTAGCACTTTAACATGTGGGTTGTGCAGGATTGAGGAAAAAGTTGAGCATAAAGTGGAATTGTTTTAGTCACAATTAAACATCATGGGAACAAAACAGCACATGTGCTTAGTAAATGCTGTGACATATATTATTAGATTTTGGTATAACTTTCACACAAGTGTAAAATGAAGGCTTGATGGTGGTACAAGGGACACATTAGGAAATTAGGAAAAATTGCCAACATTCCTGAATTGCCAATAATGATGAATAAAACTAAAAGTCTAAAAGTCAGAAAAATTAACATGTATAGCATCACAACAGTTTTTGTGTGTTACAATGCCATCCATCTTAACTGTACGTTTAATGTTTCAGCGTCAGTGTTGCAGTCTTTGGTGTTGTGGCTGCCCACTTCACAACTGACTGATCTTAATAGCTCTTAATACCTGAGGGGGGAAAAACAACTACAATACAAGAATAGTCCTAAAAAAAAGCCAATTTCTCTGTGTTGTTGTTTTTATTGTTGCAGTTGTTTCTGTATAAAATTAAAAGGGTGCATTTTTTAAAATAAACTCTACAGAGTTTAAAGTATTCGCTGTTTTTTGCTCCGAGATGTGAAATGAAGACTTTATACTCCAAAGTGGTGGAAGATGTGATTTATTAATGCAGCTTCAGCAACCAATATAGTCATTTATTTAGTTTATTATTACCTGTGTTTGGACCATGCCTAATACAAAGTTTGCTAACAATGACAAAGTATGTCCTTGAAAACTTCCAGCTGTGTTACCTCCTTTGAAACTATCATTTTTTCCACTTTTCAGCATGCAGAACTTTTCGTCATTCAGCAGCAGTAATCATTAAACTACCCAGGGAGATATTTTCCACAGCAGCATTTAGAGGTTATCTTTAATTCTTATTTAGCTGAGTCAGTATGCCCTTCATCAACTCCTCCAGGTAAATAATTGTTGATTTAAACACACAGTGAGAGCTACATGTTTGAGTGATATTTTTGTATCGGGTACGTGCGTGTCATAAATTCCTGTGTTTAGTCTGTATTGAATCCGATGAATTGCTCTCATGGAGCTCGATACGTCTTGTTGGCCTTGCTGAGGATTGCAGGCAGCAACAGAGGAGACATCCAGCTGCCTTTTAATTATGTCAATACATCTGTCTTTGTACTCTGGCAGCCGCTGCCTCTCCTTTCTTTCATCACTTTTGTCGACTGATCTCTGTCTCCACTTTTCAAAATTTCAAATGTTTTTGAAAACAATTTTTTAAGGGATATTGACAATTTCAGTCATAGATTTAACTAAAGACATAATCTTCAATCTCTTTACAAAGTATTCAGAACCCTTCAATTTTTAGACACTTTAAAGCATTGTAAGTTTAATCTTAAATTAATAACATTGGCATTTTCCCTTCCAACTTCTCCCCAGAAGCCATGACAAAGCAAAATTAGAATAGAATTTTCTGCATATTTATTAAAATAATCAAAGAAACCTCATAAACAAAAGTATTCAGACCCTTGCAGTGGCACTCAAAGTCTTGGTGGCTTTATTATTGCTTGAGATGTGTCTAGAACTTGATTGGAGTCTTGTCTCGAACAACTGTCTTTATCTTAAATACAAAAACAAACACAATTGTACACAATATGTAGTATACAAATTATTTTCCTACTTGGGCATTGTAAATAACCGTATTGTATGATTTCCATTCCATGTAAAACTCTCAACTCTTTCATTCCTCAAACAGACAGCCTGAAAGAGGTAAGACTATAAGACTTAGAAGGACTTGCAGCCAAGGTTACATTCCAGAAGTTGACTTTCAGTCAGTTTTTAAACTGAAACTCCAAACCTGAGAAGAGCTCAGATCTCCACTTTTAGTGACTAATCATATCTGCAACTTATCGTTAATAGAAGATTAACACGTGATCAAAACAGAAATACATGATAACATAAGAGCTTACAATTGATTTTAGTTTTACAGTCCACCGGTTGCAAATTGAATGGAATGGAATCCAACCAATTCTCTGCAGACCTTCACCGGTAAAACCATTTTTAAAGAGCATTTTCAGGAGCACAGTGCCGGCAATACCTGTGAAATGGAAGAAGCTGATTCTTCTTCAAATTAAATGTTCTGCATTTACATAGCGCTTTTCCATCTAAGTGGTGCTCAAAGCACTTCACAGTGTGTTTCTCATTCACCCATTCACACACACATTCACACAAAAATGGCAACAGAGCTGCTATGCAAGGTGCTGCCAGCCATAAGGAGCAACTTCAGGTTTAATGTCTTGCTCATGGACACTTCAACATGTGGAGGGGCGGGAGGTTGAACCGCCAACCTTGTGATTAGGTCTTAGAGTTGGTCATCTGACTGAACTGTCAAGCAGGTAGGTCCTTGGTCAGTAAAATGACAAGAAACCTCATGGTAAGTCTAACAAAGCTTCAGAGGGTCCTCTGAAGAGATGTCAGAATCCATCACTAAGACCTTCATGGTAGAGAAGGTAGACTCTCTAGGACTCTAAGCACTATGTCTGCAGAACACCAGATTCATTGTCTAACTAATACCATGTATCCATTTTCTTCTCTTTATCTGGGGTCAGGTCACAGTGGCAGCACCTGAAGCTGGTCATTCAGGCTGTCCTACATCGTTTTCCTTGCAGATCCCCGGGTTTTCTCAGGCCAGATGAGACATGTAATCCCTCCAGCGAGTTCTGGGTCTATGCTCAGCTCTTGTTCCAGCTGGACGAGCTCAGAAAACTTTCAAAGAAAGGTGCCAAGGAGGCCTCCTAGTTAGATGTCTGAACCACCTCAAGCAGTGACTCTACTACAAGGTCCTTTTGGATGTTTGAACTCCTCACCCCATCTCTAAGGCTGACCCCAGCCAAACCTATTTAGGAAACTCATTTTGGCCACTTGTATCCACAATCTTATTATTTTGGTAACAACCCACAGCTCATGACCAAAGGGTGAGGGTTGCAACGTAGACCGACTGATTAATTCAGAGCTTCGCTTTCCAGCTCAGCTCCCTCTTCACCCCACTGGTCTGGTGCAACGCCTGTGTGACTGCTGATGGTTGTGGCAGCATAATGTTATGGGGTGTTCCTCAGTATTTGAGAATGAATACTGGCCATTACAGAAAACCTGGTTTAGAATTCAGCAACCCAAGACTGAGGTGATGGTTCAACAAGGAACCAAAACATACAACTAAGACCAAGCTGGTGTAGCTTTTTCTATGAGTCTCAGACCTTAAGAGATCTGTCAGTTTTTGCAAAACCTGTATACATGTACCAAAGAATCAAAGCTAAAACTGTTGCCAAAAGGGCTTCTATTGAGTATTAAATTAAGAGATATTTCAGTTTTTGATTTTCAATACAGCTGCAAATATTTCTGAAAAACATGTTTTCACTTTGACGTTATGGGTTACTGAGTGTAGACTGATAGATCGATTAGAATTAAATCAAAAAATGAAGGCGTCTAATTACCATCGGCAATGCCACAAAGCCCTGTTGAAACTGCGTGTCAAGGAAAACAAAAGCATTTAAATTGTAAATAAAAGTTTATTTCAAAGTGTCAGTGAATGTTTACTGGGAAAGAAAGGGAATAAGAAAATTGCATGCACAGAACAATAGCAACTTCAGGTGAGAGAAGAGGTTTATTTTTCCTGACAAGAAGAAAACAAACATACAAAACTGTCAAACTTTGGCTAAACAGCAAAACAACAGCCATCCTGATGGCTCATTAAAGACACTTCAGGACAAATTTGCATCTTCATTTTCCAAAAATCACTTCATCATTGTAACGAGAATCTGCTGAAATAGTCACTGCAAAACATTTCAAAATGAGCTCCCAGCATGTAAACTAAACCTATAGCGAAGCATCATCACATCAATTACAAATAAGCAAGTGTTATTTCTAAAACAGTAGTATAGCATTACATTTATTTCTGTTACCTATATAAAAGCCCTCCAGCTTCCAAATCCAGCTAGCAGAGAACCATGCAGGTGTGGGTCAGCAGCACATATCTGCAGAGAAAAGCTTTTTTCCCCCTCAGAATGCCTCAAATCGATCTCAGAGGGGAGAGAGAGGGGAAGAGCAGCAGGTTGGAGGGATTGCAGTGACTGGGAGAGCAGGCAGTTTGGGAAAAAAATGCTCATAATGGTTTCATAAACCCGCCGAGAATGTAAGCATACATGCCCCTCTCATATAGACGGGTGACTCGGTTCTCACTGTGTCAGCTCTGCAGAACACCAAATGGGCCAATCGCTGCATGCTGAGGTTGTCGTGTTGAGAAAAGTCTTATGCATCACTGAGGTGAAGATCAGAGGTGTAAACAATACAGGGTCACTGGGAGCTATATGGGATGTTTTGGCACAGGGTGCTAAGAACATGTCCAGACTAATGATTGTGCTATTTAACTAAAATGTGTTCCGACTCAAGAAGAAAGAAATCTGTTGAGAGGTGGCACTCTGTAAGGAAAAAAAAAAGATTTTTACGTACCATGTGGGTGGTTATAATGCATTCTTGGCAAGAAAACAGGCCAAGAATGCAATGTAGGGGGAAAATGGGGCGTGATATGGACACACCAACCATCATAATGAGGAGGGAGCTAAGCCGGAAGGTGAGGAAGGTGATGGTGGTTGGGATCAGTGTTAGAAATGAAGGTAAAGAGCTTGGACATCCAGAATGAACTCAGAGTAGAGTCGCTGCTCCTTTACATTGAAAGGATTCAGATGAGGTGGTTCGGTCATCTGATTATGAGGGTACTTTAAAAAGTACAGGAGAAAGATTGTTTGTCATATTTTTAAGCATAGTCTCCTTAACCACCAATATTCAGGATTTGCTATCCCTTCTCAGAAGAAGGTTCAGATACTCCTCATCAGCATGCATAACTTCATCATCACTCTGAAAATGCCAACCATGCAAGTGGGATTTCAGTTTGGGAAACAGAAGTCAGACAGTCAGTGCAGGTTGGGTGAGCAAGGTGCATGGAGCAACAGTGCAAAGCCACATTTAGCTTCATTTGCCATGTGTGCTGTGTAAACAGACACAGCAGCCAGCTCAAAGCTTTCCTTTCCCTTATTTTATGATTTTTTCAAACATTTAAGTTTTTGTGGACAGTGATATAAGGCTTTATAGTATACAGTTACGAACAAAATAGGAGTTATGCTCCTTGTATTTGGGTGAGGCTGAGAACTTTTTGAAGTACCTTTGTAGGATGCCTCCTGGGTTTCTTCCTGTGGAGGTTTTCTTGGATACCCAAGGCAGAAACATAACTTGTATAAGGGATTACATTTCACATGGGAACACCTTGGGATCCCACATAGCTGGAAAACCTTACTGGAGAGAACAATATCTGGATTGGATGGATGGATGGATGGATGGATGGATGTTAGAATAAGAAACCTTTATTGTCACAAATAAATTTTTTCCACCTTTGTGGATACCTGGAAAATGCTACTTCAGACATCATTTTGTACACTGTAAAAAGTGTTAATTAATGAGCTTGGTACTAGTAGTTACATTTTTACATCTGGACTACACCAGGCATCTGTTTCCACAGTTGAGTAGATAAACCTTCCTATTATTTTGTGTAGCTGTGTTTTGCACACTGTGCTCACTGAAACAAAAGTGTCTTTTCATAACCTCACTCACGCCACAACCACTGTTGTCACAAATAGTCTGACTTTAAAATGTCGTTAAAGAGGTATAATCTGATCAGCATTTCACTGATGTAGCTTTCTTCCAAAGTGTCCACACTTGATGCTAAAAGAGGTTCATCTATATGGTTACATAATTTTTTTTAAACAAATGAACAGGGAAACTCTTTAGATGGACATCCAGCCTAATCAGACTTATAGGATCAAGACCATTCAGAATACAGAGAGGCATTCAACAAGTGGACATCGGAGATACTTTGAAGATTTTGCTGCCACTGAGAAGCGCATTAACTTCAAAAGATGTCTTTGATAATTTATATGGAGCACAGGAGGATGTGCAGCTGGAACTTTTTTTTCTTTAAAGCTGTGATAATGCTCTCCAGTGTCATCATCAGCTGCAACCACCATATATGGCCATGCATCAGATTTATTACTGATTGAAAAATGTCTCACTGCACCACTAATCTGATTACTTAGATCTTAAAATTAAAGGCTCACTACATTGTTTTTTACCATTGGCTCTTATGATAAACAGTTTGGAAACCTTTAATCTAAAGTGTATGAAAAAAGTAAGGATTTAGGCATCCAAAACTGAAAATGAATTTCAAAAACATTTCAATCATGGGCAAATCTTCAACCTTAATGTAAAATCATGAAGACATTTTTGACATTGTGCAGCAAAATTTTTTAAAACTCAGTGTGAGCTGAACAGAAACAGAAGCTTAATAATTAAATGACAGATAAAATATGTTGTCATTTGATGCAGAAATCTATAAACATTTTTATGCATATTTGTGGCTCCTCAAATAATATATATCAACATCACGCACACAGTTTCCAGTATACAGAGCTGAGTGTTGAGAGGATGCTCAGAAATGCAATGTTTTGTTTGCAATGGAACACCTCTCACTGGCTGAAGTGCAGTAAAATGGAGGATTCACATCTTGGAACGCTCTCTAGCCTCCAGTGGATGAGTGGCAAGCTGCTCGGTTGAGGCTGTCACACGTATGTGAATTCAAAAACGTTTATTATGCACGTGGGAACAATACCCTGCAGATTAGAGACCGTATGTGCAGAGGTGGAGGATGATCATTCAGAACACAACGCTGTATACCCGCTCTTTCATAACGTATGGCTTCCACCCATCATATACATAGTGTTTTCATCTTTGCATAACAAACACGAGCACATAATGATGCGTAATTTTTTAAATGCTGCAGGGCATTAATCCTGAGCCAGTTGTGGAACTTTGGATTGCATTAAAATGACGTATGAATCGTTATATCGCGTTGGTTGAAAATTGGTCAGATGCTTTTGTTTCCTCGGTCTCATACCTCCCTCAATTAACAGGGCTGTTGAGTACACTCGAACATTCTTTGTTTTCAGCTCATGAATTGTTAATTCACACATGGTCAACTTGAGGGAGAACGCTGACTGAATTGCAATGTGAAAAAAACATGGACAGGATTGCCCTTGCTTTAGAAATAAACGTGTTCACTGAAATGGGGCAGTAATGAGTTATGTAGCCACCATTTAATTTCAACAGCTGATACCTTGGTGCTTTAATCAATACCAAACTTTAGCTGAAACTGTTAAAAATGTCTAGGTCAAATGGATTTTAACTTATTCTCAAAATATCTGCAAATCGGGCAAAAACAGTCTAATTTTACATGCTGTATGGGCTGTCAGTGTTACGTGGGTTGACATAGCAGGATGTAAAGCAGGGTAAACATGATGATTGATGAACATGACTGATGATGGATTATCATATGTCCTTATAACTACAGTGGAACTCACCTTCGTATATCTTGATGTCCTCAGCACTGCATTAGCTTACCTTAATGATTAATGGCCTCTAGTTTGAATAAATGTAGTGAGCCACGAACCTGGAACAGAATGTCTTTATTGCATATTAATTTTTATGCAGCATGAAAGTTGCACTAATCAATACTTTTATATTTATAGGCTTGCATTGCTGTGTGTGATGTTGAATTAGCCACTCATCCAACTGATATCTACCACAAATACAGATTCCCTCAACTCTACGGAGCATCTTTTAGCTCTTTGCTTTGCTTTTTACAGCCCAGAGCTTTAGTATTTATTTTTAAGGGGACAAAACATGTAGAAATGCTGTTGTAATTTGCAGACAAGCCACTCATTGAAGCAAAAACCTGAACCCTTCATTCCTCCATGAAAGGGATCCCCTACAATTCCCTGATTCATAGTGGACGAGGGATCACTGAATGGTTCTAGAAATATGAAAATAATGTGAATTGTATGCTATGGCCTTCACAGGCACCAGATCTTATCTCAAATGAACACATACGGTAAATTTTGGGCTGACATCTTGGAGCGTGTGCTCCATTTTCATCAGCAAAACATCAAATAATAATAATGCATTGGTTTTATATAGCGCTTTTCTAGGCACTCAAAGATGCTTTACATTGCATTATTCATTCACTCCATACTCGATGGTGGTAAGCTACATATGTAACCACAACTGCCCTGGGGTAGACTGACGGAGGCGAAGCTGCCAGTCTGCTCCATCGGCCCCTCCGACCACCACCAACCACTCACTCTCACACTGCATTCCCCCAGGCTTCCTGGTGTTCCCTCATGGTCTCCTATCCAGGTACTGACCAGGCCCAACCTCGCTTCGTTTAAAAGATCTGATTGGATCGGGCATCCACAGGGCTGTGGTACAAGGCAGTAAATAAGATAATATCTTTTGGAAGAAAGGAGTTTCACCCTTCCATTAGAGACTCAGACAATCAATGCCAAGCTGCACTGAAGCTGTTCTAGCAGTCAACATCTCACTAAAACGCTAGATATTAGTTTTTCCTTTAATTTGTCATACATCTGTATATGCCATGCTACATTTTCCAGTTTCTTAGCAGGCCCTCTTGTTCTCACTGCACTCTAGATTATTTGTCTTTAACCATTTACATGTGTTATCCCTACAGTTTGTGCACCAGTTAGGGAATTTGCAGTTTTCTTTGTGATCCTGTGGCTTAATGTGGGTGTGATTAGTCAAGTCACCTAATTAGCTTGTCATGTTGCCTAAAAAACACAGATGACTAACAAAAAAAGTGTTGATGTAATCCATGCATCTATAGTTAATCGTAAATGCAAAAGCATTAATTTGGCTGCATTGATTAAAACGGAACTTTAAAACGTCAGAACAGCAAAATGAAGAAGCTTTCAAAATCTGAATGACTGATAACCTTGTCCTCAGCTGTTGTGATGAATGCGAGGTTTAGTGCGAGCATCACATTTGTGAGACACTCTGGAATAATAGAGATAACATTTGAATGGATGTAATCAAGTTCTCGTCCCATCAGTATGGAATCAAATCTCTAAATTTAATTGGACTTTAATGGTGATTGTTAGTTAGCAGCTTGATAGTCTACAGACAGCTGTGACAGAAATGCATGGACAACTGGCGAAATTTTCATCATATTGCTCACAGCTTGAATCCATAACAAGTATCTTGTGTTTAGATAAAAAGATGGAAATTAGGACTGTAAAATGCAAAACAGTGCAGGACTATGAGCTGGTTACACTAAAAGCAATGGTTCATGCAATGTGTTGTGCCACCACATTGGAAATCATAATTGTGATGCCTGATCGGAGCGACTGCACTCAAAGGCAGACTGATAGTCTGCATTTGCATGTGAGCACATGAGGATGTAAGCACACCGTATGTGCATGACTCTGACACAGTCAACATGCTTATGTCATCTAAAAAGTAGCAAAGAGATCACATCCTCCTCTCTAAGTTGCGGTATTAAAAAAACAAAAGACAACTGGATTCATGCTATTAAGAAGGCGACGGCATGTCTGCTTTTGGTTCACCACTTTGATGCAGACACATATATGTATCAAGCAATCTGCTGTATTAATACAGAGAGAGAGAGAATGTGGAGAGAAAGACAGGGTGGTATGAAACTATAGATCTGCAGGGAGCTGTGTCGTAGTCATTATGTGTTATGTGCTTCGACCATGAGGCTACTGTTGTGACACAAACTCAACAATATTGGATGGACCGTGGAGATCCATAGACCCAGTGGGTGAGTAGTGCACGCTTCTCTGTACGTGCCACTTTTATGTGAACAGTAGATGAGCAACACTATGAACAACATTAGGGAGAGACTGTCCAACAATGTACACCCAAATAAAACAAATTATAAATTAAATTAAATTGTATTGCTTCTCCTACTTTCTAGTACAGCTGACCAGGTATACACAGTTACCGAGCTTATACAGCCCAGATATGTATCAGCACACATCTCTCCAACTAAAGCTGTAAATAAACTGTGGTGTTTACTGTACCCAGAGAATTTCCCACAAATACGAATATGGAACAAACACATAAGAGCACTGTCCAACTTGGTTAATAAGGAGAATTTGTTTGCCAACACTCACACTGATTAATGCTGCTAGCTAGGGAGAGACAAATCTCTGGGAGACGATGCAACGGACACAGAGTAATGTATATTTTATCACCTCATGTCTTTGAGAAATCTTAACCTATTAAGCAAAGAGTGGCAATATAATGCAATAACTCCATCTGTGTTGTTGTTGTGAAGCAAGAGTATAGGCAAAGTTTCCCTTCATTCAGTTTAGCATGGTAGTCCTTAAAGTATTTATCTTTAACTTGGCATAAATTATCGTTTTTAGAAGGTTTTTATTGAAGGAATGCACAGGGCATGTGTGACAATGCACCCTTTTTAATGGGATACTGCATGCAAGTGATAAGGGTATTGTTTTAAAGTTTCAATTTCCTCAATTGTTATTTAATTTGACCTCATTATGGAGATAATTTATCTGTTTTCTCACTATTACAATGAATGAATACAGGCATGATGATGCAGCCTGCTTTTTATTAGCTTATTGTCACAAAAGCGTGATAGCATCACCGGGGTAACAGGTTACTGGCTTTCAGTGCAAAACAGCCTTTTCTTCCATACAGGAGGGTCTTGATGACAACAGCTCTGCAAATGAAGATGCCTCGAGGGTGCCGCTGCTGCTGATGCGGAATTAGAATGTGTGCAATTTATGAATCACATAATTTAACAACAGAGCTGCAGCATGAGCATTCAGAGCACATATCATCTGTTCCTCTCTCTGAATGCTCATGTTCTCACAACAAAAGACAAATTACAGCTAGAGATGGAATCTCATATTGCTATCTCAACTGCTTCAACTCTGAAAAATGCACAAACTTTCTCTTCCAGATTACTAATTTAAAAAGCCTAAAGGTCTCACAAACTTCCACTCTTCTGGGAAACACTGGCATTCAGCTGCTGTGGCCACACGTCACGAAAAGAAACAAGGTGCCATGAGGTCTGATAACTGGTGGATGCTATATAAGGTTGCACATCCAGAAACAGAGCTACTTCACTTGAAAAACTCCTACAGAAATTCTGAAGATGCCGCAGCTGTCCACATTCAATCCTAAAACAGTGGAGCAATGAGTGCTCTGCTCTGCGCAGTCACCACAAGTTGCACTAATTTGGGTTTGGTGGGCCTGGTACCATTAAAATACATATTTATAGTGCGTCAAGTCACTTGATGTGTTGTCTGACTCACTACTTACAGGATGCAGGTGTAAGTCTGACACTGGCGGCTCATTTCAGGCAGCTTTGTCCTTCCCTTCCCCTACTTGCGTGGTACTGTTTTCCACACTACCTTAAAGAACAACAACCACCTCCAGGCAACAACCTGCCCAACTGAAAAGTTTTGTAGTGGACGTGTATCGTGCAGTAAGGCAGCCTTGTTAGATTTTTCATTATTATCCATTTTAATCACAGTAGTCGCCGCCCTGTATGCAAACGTTTTACCACAACAATTCCACCTGTCATTATCTTAAGTGAACACTGAGGTCACATTCCTTTGCTTAGCCCCAATCACAACATTGTCATTGGTTTAAGGAAATACTAACAAGTCAGAGCATTTTCTTCTCCTGTAGTGGAATGATAGTGTGGTGCAGCAAGGCCATTATGTTCTACAGAACGGGCTGACACAGTGATACTACTTGATGTGTTTAAAACGTAACCTAAACCTGTCCTAACCTCAACCAGTTTGGTGTGAATTGTGTTCCTGAAGTGGCATGCTGTTTAAACTCAATTCTGTAATATCACCTGAGTTGGGTAGGTGTCACTTCAGAGGACAGTCAGCTGCCAGAGTGCAAGATCAGCCAATGTAAACTTGAAATATGTACATGAAATACAAAGGAAGGAAATTAAAATGTATATACATCTAAATAAATTGTGACATTCAAAGACAGGATCTCACGGTGCAGCAAAAAGGTATCCAGATAGGGAACTTCAGAGTTGGAAACCCAGAGTTAGCATCTCTAAGTCTGATTCCACGAAACACCTTACTCCCGTCTGCTCTGGGATTTTAAACCAAACCATCAAAACGGATTTTTAGGAACTTTAGCTTATATTATAATTATCTCTGACCAAAATGTCTTTCTGAAAACTTTAGAGGCTAGAAATAAGATAGAGATAAAGAGATAAAGTAAGGAGTCTGGACCTCTTTAGGGATTTCAGGGTAGAGTTGCTGCTCCATCTCATCAAATGGTACCGGCTGTAGTTATTCAGGCATCTGATTAAGATGCATACTCTTGGATGCATTCCTTTTGAGGACATGTCCCACTGGGGAGAAAACCATGCACTGCAGGGATTACACACTTTATGTCATCTGGGATTACATATGTAATCTTGCTTGTGAATGCCCTGGAGCCGCCCCAGGAGGAACTGGAAAACATTGCTGGGGAGGAGCATGTCTGGAAGGACATGATTAGCCAGATGCCACTGGGGTGCAATCCTGGATAAGTGGAATAAAAAAGGCTAGATGGGTGAATATAAATGAACTACCATAATTTCACAAATAAGAAATAGATGTTTTTCTGTTTGTTACTGTTACACTCAGAAAAAGCTCAAAGCAATATGAGTGTAATATATGGCCTCATCTTGGTTGTGTAAGTGCCGAAGTATGTTATAGTGAGAAAGAAGGTTGAAACAGCAGCTCAGGAAATCTCATGACTCCCATAGAGCAGGCAAGATTGATGTGCAGTCATAGTGAATCTTTTAAAGAGGTTAAGGGCTAATTGGCTGTAAATATGACATATTAGTGAGATTTCATGACTCTCATACTTACATAAACCAGGCACAATGATGCATATATGAGTTCATGCCAAACTCATCGATAACGTTGTTAACCTTTGAACACCAAGGCTGAGATGTGCTGTAAGAGGAAAACTCACAGTTCCGAGCTGATCCATCTCAGTGAAACTCTGTCAGCTGCTGCAGACAAATCCATTGCCCAAACTGTCCTCTCTATTCTCTGTGCTGCTCCCTGTTTAAATACGACTCGGGCGAGAACAGTCTCTCTCTTTCTGTGTCTCTCACTGCAGGAAAATTGAATCTGCGGGAATAAAGAGTTGCGTTAACACTCTGATGAATCAAAGTTAGTCTCAGAGTGTAACCAGAGACTTTTACTGCGTGACTCTGCCTGGGGGAGCACTCCCGTACCTCTGTAGCTACAGTTATGGGAGATGGTTTCCATGACAATGATGCACTTTGAGGGGTAAATGAGAAGGAGCTTGAATATGAACTTGAATACCCAACGCTGCACCCCCCTCCCACCTCCAGGCAATGAACTCCCTTTGATTGCCTTTGTCGTTGTGTGAGGAGGAAGAGGAATGTTTAATTTGCAATCATGATGACACACTGTGGCTTCAGGAGAATCTGTGCATACAGACACTTTTTCAAAATAGCTTTTCATTTGAGTTTCCCTTGTATGTAACATAATGTTTGATAGTATTATACTTTGCTCATTGTGACTGAGCAATTCCTTTTACTTCTCTGTTTTTGTATTAATCTTCTGATGAGGTAAACTTAAAGGAAATAAAGCTATGTAAAGGTGCACCAATCAGTAGTTTGACAATGATAAAACAGCAACTGACTGGTATCTTGCATCCAAATTTTTTTTTGGCCCACAAATTTACTGTTTTGGTTAATTTTTACTGTTCTCTTCAACCTAATTTACAGCATCAGCAGCGGTTTTTATCAAAAAGCTCTGATAAGCTTCTGCAAACTGTCTGTTCAGCATAAAACTACAGACAGACGAAGTTAAGAACTAGCTGTAGACACTGAATTTAACAATTCAAAAGGGATTTTCTATCAGGAGTTGGTGGAGAACAAAGACAGAGCAAAAAGAAGAGTGCATACCGGACTTACATCCATCAGACAGACAGACGTTGACTAAATGAAAGATAATGTTGATCTGTGACTTCTACAAATTAAATTAGCAGTTTCACTAACACATAACAACTATAAAAAATTTACATGGTTATCATATATCAGTGTTGTGGTTTTAGTTTGTTCCACACTTAACAAATTAACTCTCAAACTGGACTAAAACTCTAGTTTTTGAACATTTTTCTTGGTTCTGAGTCTAAGCCCAAAGTACACTTAGCTATCTATAGTTGGCTAAGGTGATCTCTGGGGAGAGAAAAGTCTCCTTCAGGCCTGAAGAGAAATGAGTTACAGGGAAAATGGGTTACAGTTTCTCAGGAAAGCCATCTACCAGAAGGAGTACAAAGAGAGCAAGAAAATGAAAAAGAATGGGAGGGAGGAATAGAGTGTACGGAAGAGAAAGACGGAGAGGGAGAGGAAAGCATCTTCACTGTGCCATCAAGTATAATCTCTGTACTCGTGGCGAAAAGTGTCAAAAAGCCAGAGAGGACGGCCGGCAAGATGAATAGTTGGAATCCACATGTGTGAGTGTATGATGGGAGTGGCTTGTAAGTCAGTGATAATATTGGGAAAAAAAGTTGCAAGGAGAATGAAACTCTATACGCAAAAGAAAAAGACAAACAGAGACTCATAATGTGTGGGAAGAAAAATGGAGGCAGCCTGTGGGCTAATAGTCACCACATTAACTTGTCTTCATCTACCTCGGCTCACGACACAAGTCTCTCCACGGGAGCCGTCATTAAAACCTCTCAACAGGTGCCTGGGTGAGTGATTTTAACCAGAGTAAACAGAACAAGATTAATGGTGCGAAATAGCACACAAGGGCGACAAAGCTGGTGGTACAACAGTGACCGTGTCAATGAAAAGGTTATTAATGTTCGGGAAGAGGCAGACAATGTCTCAGTCATTCTGCTGCTGTTTGGTTTTTGCTGTTGTAATGTGTGGTGCTCCAGAATAAACAAGTGTTTGTGTAGTGACATGATTCATTAGGAATATATCAGAAAACTGGAGCTGAAGGAGCTTTGTACATGCAGGTAAATGATTTACGAAGCATGTCGTACAAGCCTCCTTCAAACACACATTAAAGCAGACTTCATGAAAAAACTGTAACCATTGTTCCCCTCTAAGAACCTCCAGAGTTGACAGCAGACCAGGCTGATGCATCTAAATCAGTAGCAAATGTAGGATGTTGGTTCTCAGCCTGCAGCTCATTACATGAGAAAGTGTTATTTACCAACTTTTGGCTGCCTGTTCCTCTCTGCCTCCCTTCCTCCCTCTCCCCTCCTCTTCTTCCTCCTCATGTTCCAAGATAGTATTTCATACAAATACTCCACCACTCTGTACAACCTGCTCCCACTCAGTGTCACCAGGAGATGGTTCCTCCAGAATCCAGAGCCAAACAGGCAGCACACCCAAATTAGAAGCGTTATTGTCAAGATGTCCAACTTGCACAAATGCACATGGCCTTGTCTGTTTCTGGAAGACCTCAATGTTCTCACAAGATTCAGGCTGGGAATATGAACTATTTGTTGCCCCCTTTTTTTCAACAAACAACTTGGTAGTGCGATTGAGATATAGATTAAATTCACTGGGTGTAGAAAAAGAGGCATGACTGTCAAATCAGCAATGTCATAAAGAAATGCTACACAGTAAATCAAAAAGAATGTAATTTTAAAGTGAGTGCCAGAAAAGGAGAGAGCAGTCAGCGTGTATATACTGTAGTAGGTCCTCAGACAGCAATTGTCTAAAGTCAGCAGTCAGCAGACGCAGGGATCAGCTCGACGAGACGAGACTGTCTTTACTGAGCAAAAACCATTTAGAACTTGGGCATTGTACTTTACTATCTGTCTTGAAAAACTTCAGCAGTCTGAAACTCCTCTGAGCTACTGATGACCATATTTTTTTACTATCAATCATTATTAATTCACCAGTTATATCTGCTTCAATCTGTGTAGTGTTGCAGGAAGCCTATCCCAAGACCAGCAACCATGTATGCTCACACTCACACCTACAGCGTATTTAGAATCACCAATCATGCATGTCTTGAAGCTGGAGTACCCAGAAAAACACATGTAGGTGCAAGAATAATATGCAAACTTCACACATAAAGATCCCAGCCAGGGGTGCACTAAGACAATAATTTAGGCCACGCATTTGACTCCATCCAAGACGACCCTCCCCACATCATCACTAATTACTAACTGATGATGTGTAATTGTGTAGATTAACTGTAGGGTTTTTCCACCTCAGTTCACCGAATGTCCCACGCCTGACCATCTTCAATTTGACTGATTCTTTTTAATAGTGCTGAAAATTGATTGAGTTGACCATGTGTACAATCTGGGTTCATAGGTAACATTAGTTTTTGAGTTAAAAATTCTTAAAGCGGGTGGGGTCATGTTGATTTTTGCGCTGTTTTCTTTTTGCTAATCAGTGGAGCAATGTTTGAAGGGCCATAACTTAAGACACAATTTAGCTAGAGTCCTGAAATTTTGCATCTGTGAACAAAATTTTTTACATGTTTTGCTGGATAACATACGTATGCATGAAAAATATGAGCTAGTCAAACATG
The DNA here is from genome assembly GCA_024666655.1 of Dascyllus trimaculatus. Taxonomy (NCBI): domain Eukaryota; kingdom Metazoa; phylum Chordata; class Actinopteri; family Pomacentridae; genus Dascyllus; species Dascyllus trimaculatus. The sequence continues at coordinate 18,519,109 of CM045447.1, read as the reverse complement.
AACATTTTTTTAAAATTTGGTGAACTGAGGTGGAATGACCCCGTATTTGTTGTGTTTTTTTCTCATGTGTTCTTTGCTACAACACAGCAATTTGTCATTCACCTGTGTCCATGATTCAACATTTCACATTCAGTGATTCACTTTTCCATTTAAAACGTTACCTTAGCTAACTAACTAGTAACCAACCTGGCACTGGCAGCCTATACATAGCGTTCTGTGAGGAAAGACAACACGATTGCATTTCAGACTAGCTTTACAAGTGCATGTATTCTTTGTTATCCTCTCCCTCTCTGCTCCACTTTTCCTTTTCTTCGGACCATCCACTCCACCTGGTGATAATGTTACATGGGGTGTACTGTCAAAGTGAGTTAGAGTGATGCCTAATGACACATTCGGAGAGATCAGGTAACTAATACCTGCTGTCCACATTGACTGTTCCAGACAGCCCAGAAAGACCCTCAGGCCACCTGGAAACGTCTCAGTGTCTGATGCCAGCTGACCAGCAGGCTTGACCCCTGACCCCTCATGCTGGGAGGTGACAGTGCCAACCGCTGTAGCGCTGTGCCATCAATGATGAGCAGTCTATCATAATGAATAATGTACTGTATAATCTGTTATTTATAATTCAATGAATTTAACAGTGGTTGAATGTCCTTCACTCAAGAGCTGCTATCAGGTACACATGCTTTATGTATAATTATGTATTACGAGTTTCTTCTACTTAATACTGTAGCTCAATTTATACTTCTGTGATAAATCTGCACTATATGTATGAAATTATCACATATCCTTTATTGTAGCCTGATGTGCAGCTACTTGGAGGATAGAACGTGTCACTATACATCAGTCATTGTCAGTCTTCTTGGTAGTAACTGGTTTACATGGCACATTGATTTGTGCAAAGAGGATGCTTCTGTGAAACAAAATGTACTATGTTATAGGCTGCAATTGTACATGGCTTACTTATAATGCAAATGCAACAGCCAGCACTGTGCCAGTACAGCCATCAGCAATTTTTCTGTTTTCATAGCAGAACTACTGCTTCTGTCTTTCCCTTTTCTGTGTTGCTGTAATTTTGGTAAAAGCAACTGTTACTTAATATTCAACAGCTCCAGTGGCAACTTGATCATTGTTTTAAGTACTTTGTTGAAGAGACTCACACTGTTAACTAGAGTTAAGATTGCAGTAGGTATCGCAAATATAAATGCTAATGATGGAGTGGGGGTTACTTGCTGTAGGATCAGCTGTGTTTACATTGAGCACAGGAGCACAAATCAAGTTTTAAACTTCAGTAATTAAAAAAGCTCCTTTTACTTCACAACATAAATGTGGCAGTTTTGGATACATAATGATATCATGAGCTCATAGTATATAATTGACAGCTAAAGTTTTAACTACTCAATGGTATTAAAAGACGTGAATAGTAAGTACATTTACAGGTGATACTTATGTTTATTTACGTAACTAACAGCTGCATTATTTTTTACTTTGAATGGAGCATTTCTGAATTTTGCTACTGCTACTGTTATTTAAGTAAAGATCTAAATCAATTAATTTTATCACTCTGATTTCCAGTGTCAAGAATTATCATAAATAAATGGGAAGCAGTCTGAGCTTTTTGTCATTTCCGCCTCTTCCATCTTATCCCAGTCTTTTAATTTCAAGTAATCAATAGCCAATAACAGAAGACAGAAAGCAATGTTTTTCTGGGACACGACCAATAAAACATTACCTATTAGAGACCAGAGTGGATTTATGTTCAACTAAAATTTTACATTCTGTTGTATTTGAAACACAAAATTAGACATAAAATGAGTCATCAGCTGTGAAAAAAACAAATTTAGGTGTGTTTGTTTTGGCCCAGAAGCTGTGTTACCTGAGCAGCTCGACCTGTTGTGTACTGAACATTCAGATATGATTGGAGGAGGCGGCTCTGATTCTGCCTCCTCCGTGTTTGCTCACAGCTGTTTAACAGGAGAGAATCAACCCACTGAGCAGGTCGACGGCAGCATGGCAAAACAGGTCTGAATTATTCTGCCTCTGCCAAATGAGGCAGAAGCCGCCTAATTCTATTTGAGCTTCAGTACTTGAGTCAACCTTACGGCCCAATTAACTCTGTTAAAACAAGAGAGGGTTAAAGGAGAGAAGAAGACGGTGTGGGAGGGAGATGCTGGCAGGAAACACCAATGTATCCTTTTGGCAGCACAACACAAGAGATAATACAGTCCTGTTGCTGTACTGGATGGGTTTACTTTGGCACAGTCAAAACTGGTCTATGGCCATGTTGGTTTATGATCATTAAGCCTTAAGGAAGTCGAAGGATGTGCTATGAAGCGAGGTTTAGGAGTTAGCGAGCCATGTTGAGCCTAAAGCCAGATTTTAAATGTACGAAGAAGCACTGTAAGAAAAAGTCTGTAAAAAACTGAAAATCTATCAGAAAAAAATATGCTAATAAACAGTGGGGAAAAAAACTCAACAACTCAACAAACATTTAAAATAAAATGGTTTTTAGCTTTATCTTTTGAGTTAAACACAGTAGAAATACTGTGATTTCACACATTGTAAAAGTATGAATATACTGAAAATGAAAATTGAATGAAAACACTGGTTTTGATGTAGACATCATGTACAGTTTTAGTCTGTTTGTTTGTTTTTTAGTTGGCATTGACCTAGTACTGTTTTGTCTTTTTTTTTTACTAGATATTGTCTGAAATTTAACAAAGCACAGAAATTTGGAAAATAACTAACAAAAACTAATAATATTTTCAGCCATTTTTCCAGTCCTATATATTTTTTTCAAATAATGGGAAGTCTGTAAAATACAATTATTCAATTGAACTTAAAGAACAAATTACTATTTGTAAAAATGCTTTTTTAAATTGTGGACATTATTTATAGTTTTGGCCAATTTTTTTTTTCAATTAATTTATTTCATTTTTACTATTAACATGTAAATTATTAGTTTTTCTATGATTCATTTTCTTTGGCATGATTTACTAGGTATTATTTGTAATTTAACAAAACAAGAAAATGTGTAAAATAAGAGTAAATTGTTTTTTAAAAAATCCCAGTTAAGAAGTGTTAAAAAAAACTTTACTTTTTTGCAGTGTGGCTCCATTTTAATCTGCTGGATCACCATGGTAATTGATGCAGCTAACCTCTTTTATAATAATGTACAGCTGTTTAAATCAGCTGTAAGAAATGCATACCTTTCAAAAATTCTTTTTCTGATTTTTTTCTATGATGATAAAGATTCTTAATTGAGGGATGACACAGCTTTACGTTATTTATGCCACTGAACAAAGCTGTCCAGGTACAGTAGAAAAACTTAACAAAGAAAGTTAATTAACCACCATCATGATGCCCATTATTTCTGATGGAGGTTTTAAGTTTTGTCAAGCAGACTAATGTATAGAAATCCTCTTTCATATTACACCCCTTTAATCTAAAGTACATATTTCCAGTCATAGATTTGTGGCTGGTTTTAAAGACAGCTTTAGTGTGATACTAAATACAAAATAAACAAAACTTAAAAACTGCTGGTTACAAGGCTGATTTTTTTGTTAACATATGCCCAAAAACAAGCAAAATCAGTGATATGTCCCAGATGTGTTAATGTTTTGATGGGTAGCAGTAGAAAACATTAACTAGTGGGGATACATGACCTTAAATTTTTATAAGCGGAAGATATTGGTAACTTCTATCCTAAAAGCCGGCTTTCTAAATAGATGAACAAATAAATATTGGAAACCAAAGGCACTTGTCTGAGTGCTTAAATTCTTATTTAAGTCTGACAGACCACTTCTGCGTTTAGGCTACCAGATTCCTCCAGCTGTTGAGCTGCATGATAACAGCCCTTCAGCAGCAGCTGTGAAAGTCGTGATAATGGTTGGTAACCTACTGCGAGGTATGAATAACTATTCCATGAAAACAGCATGACTTTATTACATTTATAAATTACTAGGAGCTTCAGAATTTCTCTGTTTTAAAATGACTTTAGTATGAGCAGTTTCCCACAAGCCATTAACATTAGTGTTAGCTTTTTGTTGTCTGCTATTTTTAGAAGCTATGTTATGTTTCCCTTTTGTCACCAAAACCCCTCAGACCTCTGGGATTGGCCTGTGTGAGACACCCGGATGGTATCAGCAGATTCTTTGGGTTCTGGGGTTTTCTCAAGCTTTTTCTAATCATTTTTTTTTTGTTATGTGGCGTTATCCTTCTAGGGGAGGCCACAGGTGTCAAGGAGTGTCATTGCCATCGGGGGGTTATACTTGGTCTGCAACAGTGATTAGGTTGGGAGGTGTCAAAGTAACATCCATATGAATTCCAGGACTCAACAGTCAGTGGTTTTAATGTTGCAGCTGTTGGGGGCGGCTGTGGCTCAGGTGGTAGAGTAGGTTGTCCACTGACTGCAAGGTTGGTGGTTCGATCCCCAGCCCCTCTGCATGCTGAAGTGTCCTTGGGCAAGACACTGATCTCAAGTTGCTCCCAGTGGCAGACAAAGCGCCTTGCATGGCATGGTGTGTGAATGTGTGTATGAATGGGTGAATGCGAAACACACTGCAAAGCGCTTTGGTAGGAAAAAAGGTAGAAAAAAGCTCTATATAAGTGCCGACTATTTGCAGCGTCCAACAAAGTCCTACAAAACAGGACAGTGTACAAATACTGTAAAAGAAGAAGTAGCTACATCTTGACACCCAGCTATTCTGAAAAACAGGCTAATTCACTAATATTTTTAGTTTCCCAGTACTCATAATAAATACAGTAGTAGTAAATAATTAAAGTGTTAATAAAGTATGCAGCACCTTTTATGCTTTGTATCTTACATCAAGATCAATAATAGATGTTTTTATGATTGGAAAGCAACTACATTAACTACTTCGGGAAGCTAATCTCATATTGCAAGAGAATGTGTGTGATAAATTTTAAGTTTTCATGATAATGCTCTGGAACTGTACATACATTGTGATAGCCTGAATAATGTTTTAATGTTTTAATGGACCTTGGAGTCCTTGTAAAGGCAAGTATACTCACATATACACAATGTATAGTTCAATACTATTTTCTTCTGTTCAAACAGAAGAGAAGCTGCATTTGAAAATTCTGTAACTTTTCTAAACTAACATTATGTAGTATTATACAAATTCAGATTTTAGTATTACTATTACATTATTTGCTGTCTGACTTATGAAAAGAAATACTTGTCCTCCAAACAATGTTGTCGTGATAAGTTATGTCATAAAATCTCATCTAGAAAACAAACACTGCAGTCACGAAAAAAGAGACTGTGTGAATTTGGTCTCTGTGTACTTCATGAAGTTTGCTGTTTAGCAGCTCACACTCAAGGGTCCTTGAATGTATCAGCAGGGAGAGGTTCTAAAAAACAAAGCATATCCTTGTGGCACAGAGATAAAGCCACCTGTCTCAAGTGGGACTGAAACTTCTGTGCTCTCACTTTAGTAGAGCACATGGTCTTCAGCTTGCAAAGGCTACCACGAAAAAACAAAGAGAGAAAACTGAAATGAAAGTAATCACATGCAAGTTTCAAGTCATTACAAGGTGATTTTTACTGAATACTGAAATTAAAAACTGACACAAAAACTGCTCCCTGGAAGAAAATCAATAGGCAGTCTATAATCTGCTCTGGACAACGGTCAGGAATGACGCTGAAGTGTGCAATTTGTAATTAAATAGCCTCAAATGGGCAAAATCACTGCAATGATTGAACGGATTATTATAGAAGTGGCCAAATTTTGGCCAGTCTGAGTGCGATTATAAAAGGAGAGTAATCACAAAAGCCATTTGCATGACAACATAGTCAGCTGTAGAGAATATAAAACACTTTAAAAGTATTTGTGTGCAAGAGGGAGCCTTTATTCTAATACTGCAAGGCAATATGCGATGAATTAAAGGCTCTATGGAATTGCTGCTACCAACGCAAGGTCAACGGGTCAAAGCCAAATTGAACAAATATTTGTGACAAACATTGTGTGCTGCAGAAATATTGCAGTGTATTGTGGATGTCTCATTTTCATTCTTACATCTTCCAGACTGCTATACGCAAGAGATAAAATGACGAGCATCCAAAGCAGGAAACTGTATTTACTGTCATCCATTCAAGCCACTGAAAAGTCTCAGCCTTCACTGTCTGATTTCAGCATCTGTGTTTGGAAACTGAGCAGGGCGTGGCGGTGAGGAAAATAGTTTTTCTGTAAAAGTGAGTAGTTTACTGCTTGAATGACAATCACTTTTCTGTCGGTTGTCGGAGGGTGTGGAGGGATAGGAAGGATCCTCTCGGGGTTTGTGAGTTCCGGTGCTTAGTTCAGTGCTTTGGATAATGACAGCCATGTTTAAGCTGAGGACTTTGAAGAAATTCCCATCAAATAGCCTTATGCCCCTGCAGGACATTTATTTAGCTGATATTTGTTTAAAGCACAGTGGTCCCATTTCCAAGTAGCTCAGAGGACAACACTCGAGTGAGACAATTTGTGCTCCTTCATGAAATAAAATTAAAAAACACACTCAACTAAAGTTTCATCTGTGTGTGAGAGGTTTAAATGGATTTTTGTGGCAATTTGAGGATTCAGAAATTTCCTAACAAACCCCATCATTTATCTTAAAAGGTCCAGTAAGTTGGATTTTTTTTTGTTTTTGTGGATGGCTGCAGGCACAGTTCAATAACAACCATCAAATTATAGGACAAAAAATTATCAAACACAGAACAATTATTCCAGCTCGATATTGAGGAAGCACCCTTCATGCTTTAGATTTGTGGATTGAATTATAAAATATCATTTATTTGGCTTTAACATCACAACCAGCCTCCATTTCTTCTCAGTAAGATAATCTCTTAGGTAAAAAGGATCGCTGTTTTCCATCTAAATATCAAAGCATCACAAAACCACAGGGATTGTGTTGATTAAAACGGCTTTGACTCACCACCATTCAGGAGAAAGAAATAGTCTAACACGGTTCGTTTCTCAACAACAATCAAAGTTTTCAAGGACTGCAGACTTTCCTTCTTTGTGTTCTGACCTTGCAGACGTTACTACCGATTAGGAATAACAAACCCTTGATGTCTGGGTCTGCAAACATGGCCCGTCACATACGCGCTTTAAGAGGTTCAGTCTGAACATTTATTGACCAGAAATTCTGCTGTCACAACATGACACTCAGTATATATCAGGAAATAGTGACACACTGCGAGGGTAACAAGGACAAACTAAGTGGGTGCTCAGGCTGAAAAAGTGCCACTGCATTAGGACGGACAAGGGTTGGTGGTCACTGGTGCAACAGGCACCAGTAAGATGATGAAATACTATCCAGGAGAGCTTGCATCCACAAGTTTAAAAGCTTATCCGACATGAAAACACCAAACTGTGGGGTAAATACATACACAAATCAGGCATAACATTATGACCACCTGCTAATATTGTGTTGGTCTCCCTCATGTGGTAAAATTGTTCTGAACCATCGGGCATGGACAAGAGGACCTCTCAGGGTGTCCTATGGGGTCTGGAACCAGGACTTTGGCACTGGATCCTTTGGGTGCTCTGGCTTGTGCAGTGGGGCCTCTGTCAATCAAACTTGTTCCACTGCATCCTGTTGATGCTTGATCACAATGGGGTGTAGGAAGTTTGGAGGTCAAATCAACATGTTGGGCCATTGTCATGTTCCTCAACATGTTCCTGATTGTTTGATGTTTTTTCCATGTGGTGGGGTGTATTTTCCTGTGGGGGTAGACCAGTGATATTTGGGATTTCCATTTGCATGAGGGAGTGTGTTTGTTCTAGGACAATGTTTATTTGGGTGTCTAAGTCTCATCAACACGGATGTTAAAATCCAAGGTTTTCCATCAGAACAGCACATAGTACCAATATGATCAGTGTTATTCACTTCACCTGTCAAAAGTTTTAATGTTGTGGCTGATTAGTGTATGTTCTTATGCTTAAGTTAACGCTGAGCCAACATAGCGGATAAGGTAGCTACATACTTTTAATGCAGATCTAATGCTGTTGTGTCATTAGAGTAGGAGTATGCCTGAAACAAACTCGTATGCATGACATGCTGTTTGGCCACATCTAAAGGCAAATGCATTTAAAGCAGTTCTGAATGGCCACACTCAAAGTTGAGGTAAAATCCTGGCCATATTTTCTGGCACTTTTCAGCTCAAATGTATTCCTGGTGTTTGTGTAGTCACATGAAAGGTGACACAGTAGTTATGTGAAGCATGAAAAAACAGAACACAAAATCTGCATGCTTTTTAGATTTGCAAAAGTCTTTAGACTCAATTTGCATAACATGCAAGGCACACAACCAGGGATTTTCACACTATAGTCTCTTAAAATTCAGGATCTTTAATGATTATATGTGTTGGCATTTATACTATTGTGCTTCCTTTAAGTTTAAAAAAAGCTGTGCTTTGGATAGTTATCATGGAAAATAATGTTTCAATTTCACCAATACAGACACTTATCATCAGTCCTGAAGGATAGAAACAGTGATGCTATCATCATTATTGCACTTTTTAAAAAAGCAGGATCATCTCCACAGAAAAAGTAATGTTGGTGTCTTTGGAAATCTGCAATGTGCATAATGTCACTGACAGCTACAGATTGTGCCTGAATATCTGTGAGTGACACGGATGAAAGAAGCAGATCTATTTAGACAGGACTGGTGTTACCTGAAGACCTCATGTGATTTAGAAATGATCCCTTGCCTTGTGTGTTTCATGCATTCATATACAATAAGTCTGTGTTTTACTTGAATTTATAGACATTATGCCTGAATGTGATATTGACAGGAAGCAAAACATTCCTGACCACATGCTGCCATGCGTGTCATCTAGATCATCATACTTGGAGATTTGTCTTTTCTGAAGCATTTTAACTTGCTGTTTTCATGAATGAGTCTCCATGCTGTGCAATGACATGAGCCCCCTGAATTTGCACCTAAAAAATGGCCCAAACCTTCACATAATATTGTCAATACTGTCCATACAATCCACAATACTTGAACCAGAAACAGACAGAAGCCAGGTGCAGAAAAAACAAATATCAGCACAAGACCTTTGTCTTTGTGGTAGACTTTTAGCTGTACAAATTATTGGCACTGCAGATTCAAAAGGGATTCCGATCACTGACAACCTTTGCACTACTAACAAATTACTAGAGGTCTCCAGGTAATATTAGTCCCATGTGGATTGGGCTTTAGGGGCCTTTTGTGACAGAAGTGAAATTGACAATATCCTCTTTTCATCTAATTAACATTTAGGACACCCTGGGGGGCTTTGACCTGTGGACGCCTAAAATATTTGCCTTACGGAAAAGTTCACCTCTGGTTGGTAATCTGGTTGCAATCAAGGTTTAACCTTAGTTTTCACATGACTATGTGTCTGAAAATACAGTGCAGTGGATTCTTTGTACCATTATGAAAGACAATTACATGACATTAACAGTATTTTTTTTTCATCATTTGTGTTTGAGTATTAAATCAGAAGAAAACACAATAGTCCATCACAATAATCAAGTAGTGAAAAATCAGAAACCCATTTCACCATATTTGCGATTTCGGCAGGTAGCCAAGCGATAGCAAATAACATCTGGCAGCAAAGGAATGAAACTGCTGCTGAGCTCGTACGAGTCACTGTGATTGACTAGTGAATAGTTAATAGCATGTTCTACGCCTATTTTTTCCATGACAATGGGCATCAATCAGTGTGGTGCTTCCAATCATGTGTATTCGCATTCCTCTGATCTATAATGCTCTCCTCAGCTCATGTTGCTTTATTTAGCATGACTGACTTAATCAAGGTCACTTTTGTATTGACATTTAAAGATGAGACTGATGATATTTTTTCTTCCTATTGTCAGTAGAGGACCAAAATAGCAATTAATTGTTTCACAGACACATTACACATGTAGCCTGATAGAGCTCACTGTTTTTTTCATTACAACTCCACATACATCATATTCCTGTTGTACGTAAATAATAACCAGCACACCGAATGTGTATTAATCCACAGCTGAAAATAATCCCCCACAAATTTGCTATTTCTGGCCGTTTGAGAAATGTTTGCTTAAAACTGCAGGGCCCACCTGTTTCGAAACATTTCTGATGCTTTAGAAAAAACATATTTGTGAACAATTTTTTAAAATACTGCATCTTCTGCAGAGGCAGATGTGCTTCAGACTTAACATCCAGCACGGCTCCCAATAGACCCCACACCAAAAAACTGTCATACTCATATTGGTAGATGTGCGTTATGAGTACATTATGTAATCATGTAAACCATTATCTATTTTCTACATATACTAGAATATGTGCTCTATCATTTTTTCCATTTCCTCCTTGCAATATAGATAATAATATGTGCAGTATTTCTATTCATGAAAGAATCTGTGGTATGTTCAATGCTGTTATTTCCAGAACTATATTTTGGTTTATTTTTTATTCTTGCACTGATACTCCTTAAATGTTTGCAGTATCAACTTTGCTGTGGTAACAATGCAAATTTCCCCAATGTGGGATTAACAAAGGCTTATCTTATCTCATCTCATCTCATCTTATCTTAAGGCTGAGAACCACAAACATTGTAAGATAACAACAACTGACAGAAGATTTTGGTCTTTGTTTTATGGTTATCCACTGGCAGGAGACACAAAGAGATTAAAGCACAGTACCTGAAAACAGGTAAACCATTAAAAACACATTAGTTGGGCAGTTATCTCTGTGCCATTCTGTGCACTGATGCAGAAGAATAGCATCAAACCAACCACAGACCAGGTCTTGGCACACTGCGGCTTGTGAGAGTTTGTCAAAACACTTGCAACCTTGACTGATAGCCAGTTGATGTTTGGTGATGGTTTTTTTTCTACCTTGAAACCACACAACTGGCTGGTGAACGTCAGCATCCTCTCATCACTGTGTCTGATTGGTGAAAAGTTTTTACCCATGAAAGCTAACTTTAAAGCAACTGTCTCCTTTTTCTTTCGATTGCACTCTTCATTTTAGGAGCTGAGCTTATGCAACTGGAAATGTAACCAGTCATCTGCAAGGAGAAAAGCAGAAATTGAACAGATTTTTTTCCCCTAACTTGTCTTTCACTGTAAGGCCACTTCCACCATCGTATCACTTCAAACACCTTGACAGCGAACAATTCAAAGACTCCGGTGGCCATGAAAAGAAAACATTATATGGTCCTTATTGTAATGATCTGTCACATCCATCTGTCTCTTCTTTATATCTGAAAACAAACACAAGGCTGCTGAGAGTCGGTGGCCACATCCTTTCTGCTTTCCCTGAGCTGAAATTCAGCACCATCTGTAGCTGGATTGTGAGTGCAGGTGGGTGATTTCCCCTGTAAATGTTAGTCAGCTGGCTGCAGACCTTCAGCGCTCTGCCAGGTCTCAGTGCAGAGGATTTGGCTGTTGTATAACCTGCATATGTATGCTGCTTTGCGAGACTGGACACCATCTGTAGAGTGTCGGCTGTCCCTCTGTGCGGGTGGGTAGGTGCGGAGGGAGGAGACTTTGTAGAAGAGCTGGATTTGCATGGGCTGGAGAAGGGTATAATTCCTTATAGAAGGATGGAAGGCATTTGCATTGTCATAGAAAAGGGTATTTTATTCAGACTACTGCGTATGTTTTGTGAACAAATTTTTCATTATGCATCAATGTTTATTTTGTTTTCATCACAAGTCATCATGATTACTTTGTGTTTTTCAGTTTACAGTAAAATGTATTAGCCCTCCTTAGAAGTTTTAAGTTTTATTGCTTCTTTACATTTCTATGGCTACCAAGACACCTATGACTCCCTCCGAGGATTCATAGGTGTCTTGGTGGCCTTTTTTTCACTAGTGTCTTTTCTGGACAGTTACTCAGTTTTTGAGGACGGCCTGCTCTATGCAAACTTACACATGTGCCATATTCCTTCCATTTCTTCGTGACGGATTGAACAGTACTCAAAGAGAAAAATCAGAGGGTTGGAAATTTTCTTGTTTTCATCCCTGACTTATTCTTTTCAAAACCTTTTCACAGAGCTGCATGAAGTGTTCTTTTATCTTCATGGTATAGGTGTTTTTTATGCTACAATCACTAGAGACGCATTTACTGCACTCAGATTATCTTTATTTCGCTAAGTGTGTGACTTCGAGCACCAACTGGCTGCCTGAGTCACTTTAAAGGATAAGCATACTTATGCAATCACTTATTGTCTCCGCCAAGGAGGTTATGTTTTTGCCGGCGTTTGCTTATTTGTTTGTTGGTTTGTTTGTTTGTGCGCAAAATAACTCCAAAACTCATGGACGGATTAGGATGAAATTTTCAGGAAATGTGTGAAATGGGACAATGAAGAAATTATGAAATTTTGGGACTGCTCCAGATCACCGTGTACATGCAGGAATTTTTTAAAATCTAATTGTAACCGGGTGGACAACTACATGCAATTTACTCTAAAAGCCACCAGAGTGCTCTCTTGTTTTGGGGGTAACCCCCTGTGACCACATGAGATTTTGTTGATTAAATTAAATGTGTTTGTAAATTCAAATTAAAATTCACTCGTGGAAAACTTATTTCTCAATTCCCTGTTCGTTTTGGCTCCATGACCCGTCTGACTTCTGATGAGGAAGGATCTGGTATCTGAAGCTCCAGTGTTAGCTCACTATTAGCAGACCTTGCTGTGTGCCGTGGCCTGATGAAGACCCACTGTGGGGTCCAAACGTTGCTTGGTGCACATTGTTCACTATTTCACAGTGGACTTTTCACCAGCGTGGGGTTTTTTTTTGTCCCTTTGGAGGGACCTTATGGTGCCGCTAGCCCTGCCGCTAGCGCTAAATCACAGCGTTCGGCTGCTTTTCGGGACATTTTTGGGGAGGTTTTGAGGTTTTCTGTTCCTTTAGCTTAGCTTTTTGGTTTCCTTATGTTTCCTTAGGGTGGGGGGCTTCTGCCTTGAGTTGTCATTTCATTTGCGGGGTGTTTTTTGGGTTTTTCTTAGTGTTTTCTGCTGTACATTAGTGTAGTGGAGCATTCATTTTTTGAGGGACTTTTATTTCATTACCAGGGTTAAAAATCATTTAGTTAGCATAGGCTGGGCTTACAAACGGGGGGGGATTTGATTTCCGGGGTTAAACTTAATGCTAAGGGGTTTAAAATAAGGTTTAAAGGGCTTTAATTCATATAAGGGACTGTATTGGGGACTGTAAAGTGGGGGACCGGGGTTCAATAAAACATACAATATTTTCATGTCATAGGGGTTAAAAATTCATTGGGTGGGTTTAATAATTTAAAATACTTTCACAGGGATTTCATAGTTTCAGGGGTTTCATATAATTTTGAATAAGTTTTTTTTTTTTTTTTAAAGTGGAGACAGCACTGTGGGAATTTTATTTCATTAAGGTGTTTGTTTGGACATTTTTTGGTTTTATTCACCACTTTTCTGTTTCATTCTTGGCCTTCAGTTCATCAGCATTTGCAATCCATATCCTCATATTAAATAATACACACCACTCCTTATTGTTTATGCATACAAAGCTCACAGTATAACACAGACACAAGACAAGAGACACGCCACATTGTCGGTAACACATTTCAACTGTATGTAATTACATTTGTATCTGTAACGTTCTACACAAAATATGCAAATTTGTAGATTGTGTTGGGGGTGGACTGAAGCTCTTTGGCGGAGGTATGTGCTCTCTGAGTGCTTTTCTAGTTTTACATTTTAAATGATTAATTCATTGACCTTACTTTGCAGAAATCTGTTTTCACTTCCACATAATTACATTTTTTAAAATTCTTGTCAAAAAAGCCAGATTGAATAACCAAAAATTCCAAGTAGGGTAAATGCTTTTTTATAGGCGTTGTCCAATAATATTGTATAGGAAATGAATTTCCCACACAGAAGGTTACAGTAAGATGCAATTTCAAAGAGCTCCAAAGTTCATAAGAAGAGATTGGAAAGTCTGCAACAGGAGACTGGGGTTGGCTCGAGTAACCTTATATGAATGTCAGACCTTCAAAGACCCATATAGTGTCAGAAAAACAACCTATATATTTAATGGTTTAAACAGCTAATGTACTAAGTACATGAGGTATTTACAAAAGGACAATATGCAGTAAAAATGTGTACAAACAGACAAAACTTCAAATCAAGAGTTGATTGTTGTATGGCAGGCTGTGTTTGTTTGTGCCAACAGAATGATTTCATGATTTCTGCTATAATGACAAGTGTATCAAAATTATTTGCAGAAATGTAATAAACTTGGCAACTTTTTCACTTGCCACCTCTCATTTTCTGTTGACACAAGGTAAAAAAAGAAGTTAAAATTATAAAACACATATTTTAAAAATACATTTTCTAGCCAAAATTTATGTGAGATCATGTGTATTTTTATATAATAACATAGAAAGACGGAAGGATAGACATAATGCTAAATGATATGCATAATGATAAAGCAGTATCTTGACTGATTACCGTGTCTGTTGATGTTATATTCTGATGATAACATATTGATTAAACACTTTGTTGTGAAAACGTCTGGAATTATATAAGATTCTGTGAGGTGTCACTGGCTGTATTTAATTTTTTGAGGTATATTTACAGCATTTGGCTTGAATTGAGATGCCTCATGTATTAAATTTAAAGGAAATACTCGTGAAATTTTGATAAATTTGCAAATGTATTTAAAAATGAATTAAAATTTTCTTCATAAAAGTGAAATTTTATGGTCATACACAGTTACAAAGTTTTGAATTTATTTAACCTTATTGTGTAAATTCACAGTCTGTGTTTGTCATTTTATTGATATTTTTCTGTTATTCAAATATGGGGAAAAAAATCTGTAAAATTCAGTAAAATTACAGATGCTTTGCAGTGCATACATTTAAGAACATCTATCACTGTAAACTAGTGGTGGAAAGTGACTTAATACATTTATTCAAATACAACAAGATAGTATTGTTGCTCTTTACATCGTGTGTTGCATTCACATTGAAAACCTTTATTTACTGTATTGCTGCTTTGCTGAAATAGACTGTGGTATTATTTTTCTTTCCCGTGTTTTCTGTTACCATGATGTGTTCATTGTAACAACTTCACAGCTTTCCACCAGGACCACGGTGATGAATCATGCATGAATCACGCAAACTAATGCACATATGAAATGAACAAGCTCATTGTGGATGTCACAAACAAAAGATGAGATGACCTTGTCAATATTATTAGAAGAAGGTGGAGGAAGGTGGTGAACACAGATCATCTGAAAACCTCCTGCATCATGCATGCACACACACACACACACACACACACACACACACACACACACACACACACACACACACACACACATATATATATATGTGTATATATATATATATATGTATATATATATATATATATACATACATATATATGTCACATCAGTGGAGAACATCTGAACAAAATTGGTTGAGAGCAGAATCAACAGAGGTAATGGAGGCCAGCCATTCTTAACCTTGACTCCCCATTACACATCCACTCAATGAGCTATTTCAGCAGCTGCAGGTATGGGAACAAACACGTACACACGAAAACAGAACTTAAAACGAATATGTGAGGATTAACGAGTGGATAATGGCTGCTGGTTGATGGGTTAGTTCCATTATTTCTTCCATCATCTGCTGTTTGGTGTTTGTGTAACACTCACAGTAATGTTTTTGTTTTGGATGATGTGCCTTTACTGTAGGATGATGTACAGTCCGGCCAGCTGATATTCAATCCTGTTTGCCTGCGATGTTTGTCTTTTTTAAATTGACAAATTCACTAAATTCAAATGGTTAATTTTATGATTGTGGAATATCAAATATTATTGTGTCATGTATTTTGTGCTGAAATGCTTTTAGTCATATCAGTGTGTGTTTTAGCACATTTCTTCACATTCCAAATATGTTTCCACAGTCTGCCAGAGTGCACTGTGAAAAAAAAACCCTGGCATTCTGGCAGCAAGCATGCCAGAACAAGTAGTTTAAAATACAGTGGAATATATTTTACGGTCAAAAACTGCAAAAACACTAAAAAAATACCAGCAAATGTTATGATGGTTTTAGTTGATTTAAATATAGAAAAACTGTGCACATTTACATTTACTTGACCTGAATTTTCCGTGATTTCACTAGATATTAGTATCTGCAATTTAACAGTGTAAGGAAATCTGTAAAATAACATTTTTTAAAAATTACAATAAACTAATGTAAAAAAAATCTTGAAAAAATAGTGACAATCAGCTAGCAAGCGTGCCAGGAAAAAATTAAAACATGGAGATATGCAATAATGTTTAAAACTATAAAAACAGTGAAAATAAGAGCAAATATCTGTAAAATAATTGCAGTTTTAGCTTATTTAAATACAGTAAAACAGTGCAATATTACAGTCATACAATGTAAATAAAACAAATTACTACTTGTAAAAATGTGGATTTTTGATGTGGACATTATTTACAGTTTCAACCTGTCTTTTCTGTGATTTTACTTGATATTATCTGCAACTTAAAATGGAAAATCTGTAAAATAACAGTTTTTAAATTTTTTTTGCATTTATCTGTTCTTAATACGCATAATTTTTCTTTCAAATAATGGCAAATATCTGTATAATAACAAATTTTTTTCTGATTTAAATACAATGAAAAATGTTGTCACTTAACAGTTAAATATTGCAAAAGAACAAATGACCATTTATAAAAATACAAATTCTTATGTGGGCATTATTGACAGTTTTTAAAGCCTTTTTCTATGATTTCAGTAGTTGTTATCTATACTTCAACAAACCAAGGAAATTCTGTCAAGAGTAAACTGTGCAAAAAGAAAATCTCAAGTAAAAGCTTAAAAACGTCAATCTTGAGAGATCTTTGAATGAATGACAACAAACAATTTTCGGTTGTTTTCAATCTACATTCGTACTGCATATAAATGATGTAGGATGTAGGAAATGTGTCATTTTCACATCACATCTGACAAGGAAAAGCAGTGTAGCAGCCAATAACATAGCAAAGTCCTATAACGTAATAAAATTTTGCCAATAGTGCAATAAGTAATTACATTATTGACTGGTTATTACAGTATTGGCCTAGCATTAAAAAAATCCTTTGAAAATGTAATAACGACAGCCAATAAAGTAATAATGCTTAAACAGGACTGCATGTATTGGAAATAAAAGATTTTTTGCAGTTTTTGTGCAGTTTGCTTATCAAAAATAGGTATAGTGTATGGCATAGTGGTCATAATCATTCATCAAGGATACATCTCCTGTAGCTCCCACTCTCCTTAGTTCTGGTTGTAAGAGCCAATTTGAGAATTATTTTTGTACAAAATCTTTATTCAGAATATTTTTTATTTGCTTAGATATGTAAATCCGTATTTTCATGCAAGTGTCTCTGTTGGATGTTGTATTGTCAAATGAATTTACCACATTTTTTTCTCAAGGAAAACATTTCATTAAAACTTTTTTCAAACATTTCTGAAGGAAAAACAATTCAGTCCTCACTTAAAACTGTATTTCAATAACTTGACTGGCACTATAATGGCACTTAACACCAATATACAACATAGAACATGAACACTTATTTACAAATGTAAAAAAACAACCCCTGAAGAGTAGTATGTACATTATTGGCTCAAACACTTTACATTTACACTTTATATTAGTTTTATTTCATTTAAAATGGCCAAGATTATTACATTACTTGCAGGTATTACTTTACTGATTGCTATAAGCAGCAAACTCTCCCATTTGAGAAGCTGGAAACTGCAAGTGTTTAGCATTTATGCTTAGAAAAATGACAAGCTGACTCATTGTTGCAGCTCTAAAACATACAGATATAAAAACATCTTTAGGTATTATTTATTAAGGACTTAGCACTCAAAAACAAATGGATGTCCTTCATGCTTTCATTAGATGTGACTGATGCGCCAAAGAATGAGCTATCACCTTTTCGCACTTGACCCCCACCCACTTCAAAACAGTGAGAGAATCACAGAAAAAAAAACTACTCGTGTGAAATAAGAAAAATTGCTTTGGCTCTGAAAACGTCATATTCACTCACAGTAAGAAGCTGATTGCAAAACTACAGTTTATAGAGCCTTTAATGATGTCAAGCTTCAGGCCAGAGACACCAAAGTTTTAATTAAAGACAGTTTAGTCTTTTCATTACATATAGTGCCTGTGTTTGGCCTAATTGTCCAGAATGTTGTTTTCTTCAAAAAACCGACACACAAAACTCCTACTAATACTCACCAATAATCTGAAATGTACTTGCTTTGGAATAAATTTGCCAATACGTGCCGAAAACCACTCTTTCACTAATATTCTATAAGGATTCTATGAGGTCTGCATAGGAATTGAGACACTTTTAGTATCTGGCTAGAAGCTGTTCCATAGGGCAAAAATAAATATCTACATTACATATATATATATATAAGTTTTGTAACTTTTCTTTCTTCACTGAATTTTTTTCTTGAATTTTTACTGACATTTAGAGACTCATTTTTGACGCAGCCAAATCTACTGCAGAGACAGTTTTGCACTATGAAAATGTCAAAAAAAACTGTAATTAACAAGACATTTCGTATCCATTTTACCATCTGACAGGAGTGCAAAATGGCATCAAAAGTGCACACAGCTATCACGAGGTTGTTGCTAATCCCTGCTAGTACTGAAACAGAATCCTCCCACATGAACAAACAAGAACAATCATGCTCAAATACACTTTCTCAGCGCAAATATAAACAGAAACCCAGTGCCGCACACACAGACTTATATGCACACACATGCAAGTCCCACTGAAGGTTGTAATTTATTATGCATCATTGACATATTGAGTGATGGGCTCTGGAGGACGGATGTCAAGCCGGAACTCTTGCCACCACTGTGTGATACTGCTGTCCGCTGAGCAGAGGTGCATAAATCAACAGAAACTCCAGACCGTGTGAACCGGTGACCGCACAGGTTAATGTTGAGCTGCAGAGCAAACGTCACAGCGTCTGCACGGTGTGTTCGTTCATCCGGCAGGACAGTCAACAGAGAGTGGCACATTAAACACAAGGGCAAGTCTCTCCTGGCTGCATTGTTGGGAGCGGCCCATCTGAAGAAAGACAGTCTGAGGCAATGGAACAGATGCAGAGTATATTTGAGAGAAGCTGATAATGTGTTTAATTTTGGCTCATTTTTAATCTCTTAAAGGAGCAGTCAGCGATACTAATCCAAGACAGGATTTGTCATATTCAGTGAATATCTTACATTCTGTGTGCATGCTGGAAGAAAATATCTGGAGCTTGTCCACAGCCAACCCTGTCTCCACTAATGGACGTTTTTATACAAATTAACTGCATTCTCAATTATATAATAATAGTTTTTTTTTTCAAGACGATTGTATTTTATGGTGGCTCAGTTGTCAGCACTGTCGCCTCAAAGCTAGAAGATCCCTGGTTTATGTCCCGGCCTGTGAGCTTTTTGTGTGGAGTTTGCATGTTCTCCCTGTGCAGCGTGGGTTTTCATCGGGTTCTCCGGCTTCCTCCCACAGTCCAAAAGCATGCTGGGGTTAACTGATGATTCTAAATTGTCTGTAGGTGTGAACATGAGTGTGCTTGGTTGTCTGTCTCTATGTGTAGCCCTGTGACAGGCTGGCGACCTGTCCAGGGTGTCCCCTGCCTTCACCCTGAGTCGGCTGGGATAGACTCCAGGATGGAGTGGATGGATGTATTTTCCACCACAAGGGGCATAACTCCCAGTTTGGGCCGTAACTGTATACTATAAAGCCTTATATCACTGTCCACAACTCAAATGTTTGAAGCAATGAAAGAAAAAAGAAGAGGAATGGTTCGAGCTGATGTGCTGTTGCTCCAAGACTATGCGTCCATCCACACAGCATCAGGTGGCAGAAGCAGCCAAATATGGCTCTGAACTGTTGCTCCATGAACCTTTTTCACCGTCTGACTTCTATATGTTTCCTAAACTGAAATTCAGAGCGATGATGAGGTCATGCATGCTGTTGAGGAGAATCTGGAGGCTCAAGATGTGACCTTCAGTGAAGGGATAGTGAAGCTTCAACATCTGAACCAAGTGCATTAAAGTTAAAGGAGACTACATTGAAAAATAATGCAAGAACTGTCTTCCTCCTGTGCCGCCTTCTCTTGAGGCCGAGAACTTTTTGACCCTTGGAAGTAGGCAGGAAGGGGAGGATAGACGAATAATTCTGAAGTAAGACCTTCACCCAAGAGACCAGGGTTTGTATCCCATGTGGAGTCATCAGTCTTAGACTTACATTCAGTTTAAACTTGCTCTTTGGTTCGGTTAAGGCACCTAAACTATGTGGTTAGATTTAGGAAAATATCACATTTTGGTTCACTTTTTTAAAACATAAATACATGTTAGAAAGATTTGTTATGTTCAGGCGGCAAGATGGCTTAGGTTAGGCTTAGAAAAAATCATAGTTTGGGTTAAATGAAGAGGATGACAATTCTCCGCCCATCCAATGTATGATTTTGTGGCACAAAAAATAAAATAAATGGCAAAGATATATTGGTTAGAAACTGTTTTTGAAACATGTGGCAAATTAATGTAATCCTGCAGAAAATACATCTCACTCAAAACATAATTGTCAGTTTAGTTTAGTTGTATAGCAACATAATTCTGTGGAGACACTCTTGCCAAAGCTGTGACTCCACAAATGAACAAAGCGGCTCAGACTGATGGACACAACAATATTCTAGCGTGTCCTTGCTCAGGCACGGGACAGGGGAAAGGGGACAGCAGGAGCGAGAGGTGAGGTACATCTGGCACATATAAATATAATTACTAGCTAAATTCCAACAATCTTTCTCCGGAATCACAGACTTTATCTATAAACCCCACGACTGAAAACACCTTCCCAAGATTAATCAATAACAGCCGGAACACTGCAAGACAAAAATGATCAACCTTCGGCTCCGTGGTGGAATTTGAATCATACAATAATCCTCAGCACCATTTGAAAAAGACCTGCAGGAACTTACATTTTCACTTTACTGTCAAATCAAAATTGTAAATTAGAAAATAAGCAACAGCTTTATAACTATAAGGCAGTAAACAGTGATGCGATTGAACCTGCTTTAAAAATTCTCAACTGCAACTCTAACAGATTTAATGCATCGGTAATGAAGCACAACAAATGCCGCATCCATTTCAGTTAAAGCCGGACCAATCGGCCTCTTCAGTAAAAGTGCCACGCTCGGCAACCTTTGAAAAATGGCTTTGTGTTTTTAATACAGCCAAGTCCTGGTCCTGGTGCCGACACCTGCAGGACAGAAGGGGTTAAAGTAATCTGCACTTTACAAATTGCAGTTTCTCATTACCATCTGAAACGTTCTAACCTGCCCAATGGCTCAACCTGCCGAAAATATTGCCGTAACCTTTCTAATAGCTTTTCAAGTGTGAGTTTAGTCCAAATGACTTTGGGTATGTTGCTACAGCTGAGTGACCTTTTAAAATGGGAGCAAGACAGAAAAAAAACGGACTCTGTAATAATGTATTTGATGTTTTAATAACAGTGTGGGCTTCAACAAGTGTAAAATCTGTTTAATTCCTAATGTTTAGGGCGTTGGAGATGGAAAAGGCCCTGAAGCATTATACTGCATGTGTGGTTATGTGTGTCAGTGTAGTGGGTGTTTTTCATTTCCATGGCTACTATGTCCTTACACTTGCACATACACACACAGCACAGCACACAGCATTACAGTGACACACAAGTAATTAGAGAATTAGTGCAGACCCCTCCAGACCCTCAGTGTGCCACTGTAATTATACATATGCCTGCTGTTTTTTTGTGCCTATACCTGATGATGACATCTTCAGCTGAGACTCAATACAATCACACTGATCAATTAGAACATTTGTTTCAGGTCGTTGTTTGTGGCCGCTGGTTGTACAGACATCCCCATCTGTTAAAGAGGGCAGGTCAAGCCCGTGAAGCCATAAAGGGCTTTAATCAGACAAAGGCTCTTAAAAAAGAGGGTTAGCTTCACAGATTCAAAATGATCTGTTCCCTTGCTGTGGATCTCAAATGCTTGTGTGGAATTCTTCACACAGCGGACACGTCATTGAAGTGTTTCATGATTAACTCAGAGATTACAGCTGAAATTGAGGGTATTGTGTGTGACTTACTGACAGAGAGGCTTGCAATTAACACATTCACAAACAAAGGTTTGCTCTGACCCTGGTTTTAAAAGAAACCTGTGATTTAGTATATCCTGGGTTTCTTGTTTTTGTCACTCTGGCTGCTTACTACTTTAGTTATAATAACGCTGCATTCACTGAAGTGGTTGTTTGTATTGTATTATTAGTATTATTAAAGTGGTTGGTTGTATTGTATTGTCATTGTATTGCATTATTTACAAGACTAGGGTCTCCAGAATGTCAGTTCATCGCTTTTCCTTCTCCACTCTGTCATGATAGAGTGGAGAGTTTATGTCAAACAGGCTGGGCTGTTCTGCCCACAGCTCTACCATCCGTTCCTCTTTCTGGTGGACGGTCAATGTTCTTTGTGACCTTCCACTTTCACTGGTGTTTCCAAGTACCCCTGACTGCAATGTGCAGTTCTGGGCGGAGCTCAACGTTGGCATGCTATTGGCTAAATCTAACATTTGACTCTGCCCACAAAATTTGACTCCGCCCAAGGGGACATTGCCTGCATGTAAAAACGAGCGCCGTCTTATGCTCCTAGCATAGTCACAAACCTGTATGTGGTTCCACTTTGAATTGCATTAGATACACACGTTCCTGCAGGGTTAGGGTTAGGGTTAGATTGCCACCAAACTGTTGCAGAATGAAATAAAGTAGTATGTAATAAGACTGAACGCGATTGGTTTATGGAACGTTGAGATGGGTGGAGTCAAAGACTTTCAGTTTTTAAGTCAGTGACTGTGAAAATCGTGAGGTATAAGCCCAGCATAAGTCAGCTGGGATACGCTCCAGCACCCTCACAACCCTACAGAGGCTCAAGCAGTGTATAGATGGATTTTAAACACAAAGACTTAATTTCCCTCTACGTCCTCTTCCTGCCCATTCTTTCATTTGTGAGGAGCATCCAGCCCATTAAGTGTCATTACAAAGCAATTAGTATTAAGTAGGAGTTGTTTTTAAACCCATCTGATGCTTACTGGCAAGAAAGAGAAGAAGAAATCTACAAATGTGAGTTCCATGTGGGTTTTACAATTTGTATGAGGCAACATGATTGTGCAGACTTTAGACAGGCAGGAGTAATTCGGAAACTTTATTTAGTAAACTAGTTAAGCTCACAAGCTGGGAGGTGCAGATACTGCAACACAACAGGATGCAAGATGACGCAAACGCGACAACATGCATAAAGTGAATGACAGCGATTGTCTCTTCCTGCACAGGCAACAGTCTGTTTGACAAATACCTGATAGCATTTTGCAGGAAGCAATCCTTTTGCTGTAGGCATAATTCTTACAGAATTTATACAGTTACAACACTGAAACCACAGACTGCCTTAACATTGTTCCAGACCAAGCCTCCCCCAAAAGGACAATGTGCCACACCACAAAAACTGCCCAGGGACAGCACAAGGAACAC
The DNA here is from genome assembly GCA_024666655.1 of Dascyllus trimaculatus. Taxonomy (NCBI): domain Eukaryota; kingdom Metazoa; phylum Chordata; class Actinopteri; family Pomacentridae; genus Dascyllus; species Dascyllus trimaculatus. The sequence goes on along the minus strand of CM045447.1, from coordinate 18,495,511 downwards.
AACAAAGGGCCAAAAGCTTATCACAATCCAATCATTTATTCATAAAAAGAACTAAAGGATGGATACAAACACACATTGTCATATTTTGTTGAGTCTTAGACAGCAAAGCAAAGCTCAGGCAATACAACACTCCTCACAATTTAAACTAAAAAAGCAATACAGAAACTAAAGCAACCAAAGTAAAAGCTAAATTAGGCGGCTGCAGTCACTTTTTGTCACCACATTTTGTGTTCATATCTATAAGTAGAGCTGGCACAGTGTCTTGAGTCCAAATTCCTACTTGTTCACACTGGGAGAGAGAGACCTCAAAACAAGCATGTAATGAGATTAACACCCTCTGTCAACATGTTTTGCCAGGGGCTGAATTTAATCATACACTCTGGGAAAAGCTGTTTTTAATCCTGTTTAACTTTATGCTAAAAGTCATCCTCTGTAAGAGGGTAACAGGCTCAGATGGAGTACCCATGTGGGAAGATTTTCTTGGATAAAAGTAGAGAGAGGGAACAATATGTTTCCTCAAGGGAACCGCCTCGACATTTTGTTCTCTGTCAGCCACTGACAGCATCTCTAATTAACCCTAGTGGATATCACGAAGACTAATTGTATGCTTTCATCTGTTTGTGCCGTCCAGTCTTTAGTTATGGCTTTCACATCTCATTTCCACATCCGGTTACCACAGCCGTGTATGACCCACACATCATGTACTTGTTTCGCCAGCTTCTTATGTAAGTGTTCATGCCACACAGGCTCATTAATGACGTTTTTTCCCCTCCTCTTCTTTTGTCTGATGGCAGACATTATGTATGTCAGGTTGGTGTTCGCGCCTGGGATCTTGCATGTGTTTGTATATAAACATATTCATGGACATATGCTGTGTCAATATGCTTGGGGCTGTTTAAACAAGCATGTGCCACAGAGCAAGCCACTCAGCGAAGTCGTAAAGTGTTTTATCGACTATTAACTTCTGCTTTTTTTTTCTCACTTTGAATAACAATGAATTTTCACAACATTTGGTGGCCCAGCACTCAAGAGCAGGTACTTACAGAACCACAGTAGTTTATCAAAAAAGCTGTCCTCACCTGCCCATCCCTGCAGCTATTTGTTTAAAAACCACATTCCCTTGGTCAAGTGCAATAAATACACATACCTGCTTTAATAATAATGAAATAAACTACATGGAAAACGTGACATAATGAATAATTGTATCTATAGAAGTACTGAACTAAAAGACAGACACACATGCACATCTACACATCGAAACTAAACTAAACTAAAAGCAGTATTCATACTGATCAGCCACAATATTAAAACCACCTACCTAATATTGTGCAGCGTCCCCCTTAGCTATGACTCTTCGGGGCATTGATAAGGGTGTGGGGGTGTCGTGTGGTTTCCGGCACCAGGACGTTGGCAGTGAATCCTTTGGGTTTCTTTGGGTTGCTGGGCTGCACATTTGGATCAGGCTTATTCATCCCATGGATCGGTATCAAATTGGTCAACGTCTTGGACAATTTGCCGTGTCCCTTGTGTCATTCTTGAGCAGTTTTTGCAGTGTGGCAGGTTGTGTTCTCCTGCTGTCTTGATCTGCAGCCATGTTGAGGTGGGTAGTACGTGTCAAAGTAAGTTTCCCAGCACTGCAGCTAGATGATTGCACACTGGCAAAGAGGGTTAGGGAGAGGGTTCTTTATCGCTTTCGACCCCCAAAACAAAGTCAGATAATCACAACCCCCAACCACCATCCACAGAGCTGGTTGAAGCATACACTTACCACTAGGCCTATGTAAACACATGCAGAACCATAGCATTATTTTACCATAATTAAATATATTCTAGTAGCTGGAAAAAAAACAGTTAAAGTAATCTCTGTGTATAACTGTGGTGCTGAGTGGGAGTGGGAGTAGCAGACTCACAAATGACGTCTGTGTGTGTAACAGGCAGCCGACTCCTACACTGTTGATGTGCATTTTACTCATTACTTTCACTTCAAAGTTAAACTCACATAATGACATGAGTGGACACTCTGCTTGGAGCACAGCGAGTTCATTCTGGTTTCAGTTTTGTTGACAGCCACTCAGAGATCATCCTTCACGTCACAATCCATATTTAAATCACCCTGCAGCCACTGATGCTGTCGTCAATCTGTCATCACCTCACCGGGTATGTTGGGAAAAAGAAAATTCAAAAGGCTGATGACTGATTTATCCTCATTCTATGTTTTTGTTTTGAACTGTAATAACATGTTTTATGTATTGTTTTTCGCACTTATGGCTAGAATATGCTATTTCTAAGTTCTGAAAATCCTTTCACAACCCACCCTCAGATGTCCTGCAAGGGCAACCCATTTTGGGAACCGGTGACTTAAAGCGACAGACAAATGTTGGAAACAGACTTCTTTGCAAAAAGATGAGAACATTGATTTGCATGTTTGCTACCACCAGCAGATGGTTATCTTAAATTAATGAGTGGAAACAGTGAAAACTGCTAAGAACCAGTTACAGAATATCTAAAGCTCACAAAATGACTGTGTAATCAGCACATAGGTCTGTATAAAATGTTAAATTGTTGTGTTTTTCACCCTCTGGTTGTTGATGTGATCAAATAAATCCCATCCCATACCATAAAATTATGAGGTTATTTGTGAGAGACATAGAAATACATGTATCTGCATCTACAGACAGTAAAATATGCTCCTCGAATAAAGACCAAATAGGGTTTATTATGCTCTTTTTATTCCTAACAGGAGAAAAAAACACACTTTGAGAGGCAGAGAGAATTTAAAATACAAAGAAGTGTAAAGAAAGACGAGAGGCGACTGAGGAGTATGTAAAGGAGGAGCGGCCTCTCTCATCAGTGCAAAGGGGATAATTGGTAGCTGACCCTCCGACGTCCATCATCCTCTCCTGAATAGAGAAGGGACGATGACTAACACCGCTCTGCTGCATCACGTGCACACACCAGCTCACCCAGCACACCCACAAATTCTCTCACACACACATGAAAATCTGTAACCTTGCATGCAAAGTCTTATTTGTATGTGTAGTACCCACTCACTGGAGTCATCACTCACTAATGCGTGTAATTAGGACTCTTTGATCAGCCTGGATGAGTATTCAATAAGTACACTGAGTAGTAATAAAAGAGGTGTTGTAGCCATTTGTTGTGTGCACTGAGTGAAACAGAGGGTTCATGCATGCATTTACGGATGTACTTTCTCTAGCCTTGTACGTGCTGCTCAGAGATGAAAGTTAACCTGTCAGATCATGTAGAATAATGTGCAATGGCTGTTAATGCACAGTGACTGGTTCATAATCTTGAGGGATTATCCCAAGACATGGAATTCTCACAGTAGGACTTTTTCATACCTTGTGTTTGGCGATGAAACACAAAAATATACAGTGGTGCAAAAAAAGACACTTAACCTTAGAACCCTAACATAACAATTAGTAACACCATCATTAATGGTGGGCATATTTTACCCGATAAAATATACCAGATAAAAAATACTTCTAATACAAATATACTAAAGTGCAATAATACATGGCAAATTAAAGTACTCTTCTTTTATTTTCCCCCATACAGCGTCTCATAAAATGACAAAGGTATCAAGGCTCTAAAATTAGTAAAAAATTAGGGAATCATTAATGAAAAATTCCTTAAAAAAACAAAGGAGCTGGGAACTTTAACAGTGAAGGCACAGTCTCCCTGCATCGTTGACAACTGTGGGAAAGAAATATTATATATACAGAGAGTAAAATATTTTTTTAGTTTTAAAATACTGTATAATTCTACCCAAAAATATTTTACTCTCTATCACTAACGTCAAGTGAAAATCACCAGAACACATGCCTTTTAAAAAAAACAGGGATGGGAGCAGGGAAACACACTGCCCTCTGTGACATCAGTAAGAAGCATGAAGCTACCCAAGGACCCACGCAACTCAGACAATGGCAACACAATGAAAATCACACAATTGTATGGGTGAAAATCACCCGGCACTAGTGTTCTAAGGTTAAAGGGGAACACATTTACACACAGAAAGATGCTGAAGGCAATATTGCATCGGAGGAAGTTTTTTTCCATGTACAATGTGGAATCAAACAACTCTCACCATTTTGCAACAATGTTCGACAATCATCCATCATGCAAAGTTGTCAAAAGAAGACAGTTCTTCATTACTAACACCACCCTTCCACCGGTATTAACCTTTCTAAAGCCCACAATCCCAGCTGTCTCTTCTCTGCGACGACCTCTCTCCCCTAACAGAGGCTGACGAGAGCCCGATCGAAGAAAAGCACTGTGCTGCTCAATAAGTCACCAAAATTCTCCAGACACGCTAATTTGCATCTGGACATATTGATGAAACCTCAGTTGTGGATGGGAAACCCTGTAATCACTAGAGCTCCTTGGATTTACAATCATACACACACACACCAGGTGTAGCAGCATAAGTTATCCTGATTTGCACCTGCTTTGGATTTCAAAGCATTAAAGTCTCCCTCCGGTCATCCATTAACTCTGAAAAACTCTAAACTCTAATCCCTTTGTGATTCAAAGTGGCTCAAAGATATTACTTTACAGTGTTGTTTCCTGAAGAATGTGTCGATCTATAAAGTATGTGCCTCTGTTTACACTGATTCCTTATTCACTGCAGCGTAAGCACACCAGCTCACCTACTGTACACTACACAATGGCAAGTTGTAATATTAGGGAGATTCAGCCACATATTGTTTGAGCTGAAAACCAGTTCTAGAGATAAATAATGACATAGAAAGTCCTAAACTGCAAGGTGACAGGATTGGTTCCTTAGGTTTTTTACATATGAAGTCTGGATTTACATTTTGAAGACTGTAATCGGTACACTGTAGGTTCAAGGTGGAAATGCTCAGCCATGACTCCTTATTTCTCTATAGATCTGTCTTCTCGCACATATAATATATATAATATAATAATATATCAAATAAAAAAAAAAATCATATGGTCATGAGAACAAAGTAAAATAACTAGATTTTCACCGGAGAGGGTCTTAAATTCTCAAAGATTTAAAGGAAAAACTTTGCTGGAGGTTTTAGTACTTGCACTGTGCATTATATGCTGGAGGTTTAGTTTGTGTTATTCATACAGTAATATAGTTATGTATAAATAGTGCATTTGTGTACTTTGTATGTTCAACTGTCACTAGAAATGCAATATTTTTAACCAAACTGAAAGCGGGCCACTTGGTTGATTCCACTGACTTTTCATTTAGAGCCATTAAAAGGACAAATTTTTGTTTGGTGCGACCAAATCCCTGCTAAACATTCCCATCAGCACCAGCTGCACTTAGTTCTTAAACTATGACGGTGACAAAGGTAATCATTATCTGCTGTGTCTATGCTGCAGTAAACCAGCTGGACGAAAAATCTAAGTACGGTGTGCCACGATGGAGTGAAGCTGAGGAAAGTCGTGAAGAACATGCAGGCATATTGGGGCTGTAGGTACCATTTGAGCAAATTTTACAACAGTCTGGTCGGTACTTGTGGAGGTATTTTCTAGACAGCCAGTCTAACCAGCCAACATCACAATAGCAGTGCTTTTCATTCTGTTGGGTCAGCACTAAACACAGATGTTCAGTGTTCTTTATTTACCTTTATGTCGGACTTATTGTTTCATATCTTGCATGAAGCTGTTTATTTGCTTGAAATCGGGCCCTTTCATGTGACACTGCTGAGACTTTCAAGGCGACAGGGTTTGAAATTGCCTCCACTTCCCAGTGACTTCGTCATTGACTGGCAGTCAGGCACAAAATTAACAAATCTGCATACAGCATCTCCTACTTTAACATTTACGCTCAGTTATATCCGCTAAGATTGGAAGGTAGAATTGACTTTAACAATGTAATTTTCTCATCACAACAGGGACTTTACACTCAGCCTTGCGTCTTCTTGCACATTTCTAAGCCTAAGTCCCAGCATGCTTAGAGAATCATTAGACTGATAATTGGACGGACTAGCAAGGCTATTATTGCTGCTAATGCTTCCAGAGCAAGCACTCATCTCTTTAATCACACAGGACAGATGACTAATTTTTGACGGCAGGGTTAGGTGGCCCCCTCTGAACAACCTGACACTGGTTATCAGAAGTTGACTCACAAATCCCCGAGGTGAAACCAGTGTGAAGAACATCTAATGGTAAAAAGAAATGCTCTTATTACTGATGCTCAGTGGGTTAGTCAGCCGTTACTGTAAGAGGAAAGTGCTTTCAAATGGACTCAAAAGTTGAACAAAAGAGAAAAGAATAGATAACTTTTAAATACAGTTTGCCTAACAGCAGAGAACTGTAAGTGTAGGCAGAAGACAGATGATATGAGCTCAGCAGGCTCTGATATAGCGCCGGTGTCAAATTACTTGCTTTATGTGGAGAACTGGTCGTATATTATCTTATGCATGACACCTTGCATGGATGTAAGGACATTTTTAAGGGTTTATAGATGCATTTGTCAACAGATATGACTTCTCCTATGAGGCTCTGGCAGTGTTATATAAAGGTGAATGATTGATAATGTGGTATAACATAGACGCAATCATTTATAATGATATATGATCACACAACTAAACAAATGTATCTCACCAGCTACTCATGAAGCCATTCAGGTATTCTGATTGTAAAAATCCATTTTTTGACCTCAGAAAAAGTAATCAGTATGAAACAAACTAAAGAAAGAAACACAAAAAAATTCTTTGGCCACTTACTAGAGTTTATCTGGAGCTTAAGTTTGCTATCTTGACAAGTTGAGGAAATTTTAAATAAATAAATCCGTGATAAACACCCATTTAGACTTTTCAATTCATATATGGAAACCTACTTTATATAGTAACTGACAAGCGTGTTATTCCATGTTACAGCAGTAATTTATGCCTGATAGGAAGACTCGCAGTTGATAACAATAAAACTAATAAACAAATGCAGCTACACTGTGCTGGAAGCTGTATTTACTACTTATGATTCCAAATATGGGCGGGGGACAGCTTTGAAATAAAGTGTAACCACATAAGGGTCCTCAAGCAATTGATCAAGGCCCACTGAGTTGATTAAACCTTCAAATTTAGAAAGAAATTGTGGAAATGCATAAACGCCAGCAGGACCTGCTGACATAGAGAGCAATGCTGCCTCCATCTGCTGTAGGACAACAAGTACTGCAGGAGGATTTAAAGAAGCACAAGCAGATGAAATACATAACTGCAACTCTTACAAAGGCTTTCATTCATTTCAAAATGGTTATCCACTTTCTGAAAACATGTATGCGCATATATTTGACCTATGTATCCAGCTTATGGTACGCACAGTGCCTGCAAGTTCTCCATTTGCCTTTTTTTTAGGTATGTCTGATGAGGGGTTTATGTCATTTTTAATTTTAAATAGTGACAATAGTTAATCATGTTATTGCTGCTATCTTATTCACCGACTCATTTCAAATGTCCAACAAACTCAAAAAAATAATTAAAATCAGATCAGGTCAAAATGTATATGTGCAACACAGACTGGAACAGTAATAATGATTATCCTTGTGTACTGGCCAGATGTTTACACTGCTGGACTGGCGTTCTGTGCCAGAGAACCAAAGGTGGCAAAGACTATATCTGGTGTCTCTGTCATCTCCAGTCAAGCTCTTTCACAGATTTGGACGAGGAGGAGTAAAATTCATGGAATAGAATAGAGCAGAATAGAACAGAACAGAACAGAACAGAACAGAAAAGAACAGAACAGAACAGAATAGAATAGAATAGAATAGAATAGAATAGAATAGAATAGAATAGAATAGAATAGAATAGAATACTTTCATTGTCATCATACACAATGTACAATGAAAATTAAAAGACAACTCTGGTGGTGCAAAAAATACAAGTATAAAAGATAAATAAAAGTAAATTATATCAATGTATTTACAAGGGAGCCAGTAAGAATATGAATGTGCAGTAGAGAGCACATTAGCAGCAGTGGAATAAATATATTGCACAGTGAGAGATGACTGAAACACTTAAACAGCATGTTGACAGTTATTGCATGTTACTGTGTGTTCAGTACTCTGATTGCACTGGGATAGAACGTCTTAATGAATCTAGAAGTGCGGGCCTTGATGGACCTGTACCTCTTCCCTGAGGGCTGCAGTGAGAACAGGCTGTGCCCAGGGTGTGAACTGTCACAGTGGATGCTTGTGGCCCTGCGCAGATACCTAGTGTTGTAGATGTCTGACAGAGAGGACAGCTGCACTCCTATGATTCTCTGTCAGCCTGAGAGCTGCTCCTGAACCACACCAATATGTTGTGGGTGAGGATGCTCTCTACAGAACACCTATAGAGGGACAACAGCAGGTCCTGGGACACGCTGACCTTTCTCAGTGACTTTAAAAAATACAGGCGCTGCTGTGCCTTTTTCACGAGGGCATTGGTGTTGGTGCCCAGTGTAAGGTCCTGTGAAATGTACGTTCCCAGAAACCTGAAGTCGCTGACCTGCTCCACCAGGTCCCCTCGGATGGGGTGGGGGGTAGGTGGGGTGGGAAGTGTCATCCGCAAATTTTATGAAGATGTTGCTGCTGTGAATTGGTGCACAGTCATGGGTGTAGAGGGTGTACAGCATTGGACTGAGCACACAGCCCTGGGGAGCCCCCGTGCTCACAGTCAGAGTTGAGGAGTGGTAGTCCCCCAGCCTGACTGACTGCAGACGGTTGGTGAGAAAGTCTCTGATCCATCTGCAGGTGTGTTCGCCTATACCCAGACTGCACAGTTTGGACAACAGTCTGCTCGGAATGAGTGTGTTAAAAGCATAACTGAAGTCCACAAACAACATCCCAGCATAACTGCCAGAGTGTTCAAGGTGTTTACACACTGTGTGGAGGCCTGTGTTAATGCCATCACCTGTGGACCTGTTGGCTCTGTATGCAAATTGGTGCTGATCGAGACGGGGAGGCAGTAAAGATTTTATGTGCCTCAGAACCAGTCTCTCAAAGCACTTCATGGACTTTGTGGTTCTTAACACCCACTTGAAGGTTCTGGAGGTGAATCAAAAATGTGCTTTTCCAAGTTTATAACTGACTTCTGACTGGCTACAGATGGAACAATGAACGACAATGACATGTTCATTGATACAGTCAACTCACCTCAGCCTTAAAACTGAAAAGAGGATGAAACAGAAAGCCTGGATCTGTCAAAAATATCTTTTGGCAGTATTTGAGGCTCACTAATTACAATGCCATAAAAATAGTTAATATTAATGTTGTTACACTGACTAGTTTTTGTACAAATTAAAGAAATGCAGTACCATATAAAAAGATAACATGAGATAAATCTTCTATTAAACCACAACAGCAAAGAAATTTGGAGTCACTAACATGTCAGTAAGTGAGCTTTACAGGTGCTTTGGTTACCTTTGAATAGTCAGGATGGCCAAATGCCTGTTTACAGTTTAGATGCTCTTGTTTTAAGTTTTTCCTTCACAGTCATGTTGAGTTGACAACTGATTTTTGTTACTATGGTGGTACATATAAAAATGATTTGCTTTTAAGACATGAAATCATGAAATTCACACATATGATGGTTTAATAATGCAGAACAACTAAAATAGACTTTCTGAGCGCATGTTTATTCTAAGTCTGAAGGTCAAGTGACGTGCATCCATGTAGTGTTATGTATTTGCTAAAGTGTGACTCTGCAGTATAGACCATTATTCAGTGACTGCCTGTAGTTTAATCAGGGGGTGATTATAGAGGATGGTGAACAGAAGAAAATTCAGATGAATGTTGTGAACAAACAGCAGTTCATGTCCGTTGACCGTTTGTTGTCGCTCATCTTCCTCCTTTGCTCCCGTCACAGTCCATATGCTTGGTGTAAACGCATGTTGATTTGAGGCAGGGGAAATGCTGTCGTACATATTGATTTTTTCCAACGCAACAAAGCCTGGCAGCTGCAATATGCACGCAGCTTGAAATGAATCTTTTTCTAAAACAAACGTGATCAGGGTTCCTTACTTTGCTTTTAAAAGCATAATTTGCTCTACAACAAAATAGGTTATTGCCATTATTCCCAGTGTTTCTAGTGTGAGTCGTCTGACCAGGAGCTTCACAATAAGAACCTGTATTTAGTTCCCTTGAAGAGACACCGAAAATATGTGGTAATTAATGAAATCACCTGGTATGGGTCTATGATTTAATGTGTAAGTGGACACACACATTCACACATTTGTATTCAATGGAAGGACACAGTTTTTAACAATGAGAAGAAACAACCTGGAAGGTCAGGGGAGGACTGAAACTCGGGACAGTCCATTTGTAAGGCATGTAAATGGGCTTGCCATAGCATAGATACTTTACAGTGGTAAAACACTTTAACAGTATGTCCTCACAGTTATTATATACAGTACAAATATTTTTTCTTCACATTTTCTAATCTCAAATGTCATATTTGGTACTTGGCTCCTTTTACAGCAGGTATATGTTGCAAGGTACTCATATATTTTTCAGATTGTCTCACAAGCTGCTGCCCAAATTCCACCTATACTAACATGTCTAAAGCTACAGTTTTTCCTGCTTATTTAATCCATGTAATAATGAAAAATTGCCACTTAAAAGGTGCTATGAGCCAGAATATTTCTGAGCAGTTGTGACTAGCAGAGAGTTACTGATCCAGTGGAAGGTAATGTAGCAAAGTGCCAAAATAGTTCGGCACATTACCTGCAGTAAAATTACCATTTTTATGGGAATAAACATACAGATAAAAAGTGTGAGTTTCTGAGATGCTGGTAGGAACGTTGTGGTACCTTCAGACAACTGTTGTCAACCTGTTTTGCTTGTCTTCAGTTTCTGTGCTAAGCTAAGCCAACCAAGCATATTATGAGGTTTCATTTTCAGAGACAGACACACAATAGCGAGCTTCTTATCAAAGGCGCTGACAACCCTTTCCTCAGTTTGCTCAAAATCACTTGAGCTTAAACATACTCCACACTGAGTAATACAGCTGTTGCCTTAGTATATAATCAGGTATGATGCAGTCAGTAGAGATCACATTACTAAAAGCTGCTAAATTGTCTTATTTTCTGGGCTAACCAACTTGGGAGTGAACACAGTAGTTGGCTCTTGCTATCATCATCAAACTATGTCTGAACTTCATTAACTCTGCACTGTGACATCATCTAAAGGTGGGAATTGCCATCTACTTCTCCTTTCCTTAATTAATTGACCATATTAAGTCTATTGTTCCCCCAGTTTTTCCAAATAACACACCTTCTGCATCTCCACCTATGCAGTTCAGCGCTGTATATATATATATATATATATACATACATATATCATCATAATGCACATACGGCTCAGGCGGAGAAACCTAGAGCCGCGCTGATCCATAAATCAGTTATTTAATCTCCTGGCTGAATCTGCCTCTACGTTAGACCCCTACGTGGCTTTAATTCCACATTTAACCCTCCAAGTGTATTAATGGCACCACCTTTTCACCTTTTAACATGACTGAAGTCTATTACCGGCTTGGCACTTGTTTAAAAAAATTTCTGGATGAATTTGCTGAGTTTATCTTGAATTTAGTCATCCTCAGAGATTTTAATATAAACAATGTAAAAAAAATGAATTTCATTTGCACAGTTTTTAATGGTTATTTTTGACTAATTGTGTCTAATTTTACAGATTTCCCTTGTTTTTATTTAAGTTTATTTAAGTAAACAGGCCAAAACTGTAAACAATGTCCACATCAAAAATCTGTATTTTTAGAAATGGTAATTTGTTCTTTTAAAATTCCACAAAATTAAATTTTCATTATTTTCCAGATATTTGACATTTTTAGTCACTGTTCTTTTTGAGTATTCTAACTTTTTTTTAACACATTTGTTTCTGGAATGCTTGCTGCCAGATATTCCCCATTTTTATTTCATTTTATTTTATTTTATATACAGATTTTATGTATGTATGTATGTATGTATGTACGTATGTATGCATTTATTTATGTTTCACAGTGCATTATTAGGTCTCTTGTTTGTTGTGTCTTTTAGCAAGATGATGCAGAAACTACCAAGCTGATTTTGAAATTTGCATGAGGGATGGAACATGGGAAAAAGAGGAACCTGTTACATTTTAATGCAAATCTGGTGTGGAGTGCAAAAAAACATTTAACTGTAAATATCATTCCTAATTTTTCCTGGTAGGAAAAGGCTTCTATTGACAATTAGCATCTACTTGGGTTTAAAGATATGCAGAAATTTGTGTCATCTGTGGTTTAGTTGCTGGTTTCCGATTCATTTGTCACAGCTTTATTTATTAGCATGAAAAAAAAAACATTTGGTAAGGATCAAATATTCACATTTCACTCTAATTTTTCTATTTATTGGCATTTGTTATATTTGCTTTAATTTTTCAGTTTTATTCATTCATCCATCCAAGAATACAACTTGAGATCAGTGTTTTTTTTCCATGCTTTTAATAGATTTCAGTAAAGAGTAGACAAATGAACAACAAAGACGGGACCTAAGCTGTTATGGGGAGGCCTCCTTTACTTGGTTGTGACTGTTTACTTCCAGATTTACTGTGTTAGATCAATATATATCCTTTTACAAGGTAGAAGATTTCCCCCCATTATAACTACACATAAGATGAACGATCAATCACATGCATCCTTGTGTTGTCTGGTGGCTACATGGGGGCACAGCAGGTGAAAACCACTTTGGAAATCCTGTTTATGTGATTCGTTTTACATTTCATCATGATAGCTGAATCATCTGGGTCGAATTTAGCCCTGCTGCCTCGACAGGAGCAGCTTCTGTGATTATCTCGGTGACACGCTCCAGGTTTTCAATCCTCTTTCTTGCTCCTCAGGGCCAGAGATTTTAGGGCAGTGAAGAAGGTGTCTGCTTGCTCTGTTTCCTCCAGTTTAGCTCTTTCACAGATGAAAGGGGGGATGAAGTCCATGGGGTTTGAGGCGCCCACGACCCAGTTGAAGGTGCTGAAGAATAAACAACAATTTACATTTTTGGAGTGATGCTAGTTTATTAAGAATGCTGGTCAGTTTAACCTGGTCTATGCACCATTTTGCCACACTGATGTCTTTAACTGGTGGTTAAAGGCCAGAATATTGTGTGATCTTTAACAGTTCTGGTTACAGTAATGCCCAGGCTGATTACTTCTGTATTTAAAAAGTGTTTGATTGACTTAACATTTGTTGTGGGAGCTGTTTGCTGTTGTCCAATATTGATTTTTTAAACCTCTGAAACCCACTGGACAGGCAGACGGTCATTACAAGGTCATAATGTGAAGTACAGTTATAGAGATGCAATATATTTATACATGATATTGTCAGACAGTTTGTAATGAGATGACTTTTACAAGCTTACGGCTAAAGGATAACTGTTGAGGGTTGATTAGGTTTTGATAATGTTAATATAAATGCTAATAATTTTTCCAGTGAAGTTTTTTTTATGTAATTTGTTTTTATTTCTGTGTTCTCACCTGACAGTGATCCATCCTTGTGCTGGGGTATAGCTGGTGTAGGTCAAAGGGATGCAACCAGTCTCAGTAAAGACAGATGAGTAGAATCCTGAAAAAATGAACATGAAGTTACTTGTGAGGCTTTACAACAAGCAGACTTACTGAACTACGCAAACCAGCCAGAACTCAACCAGTTTGTTATTCATCTTTATTAATATGAGGAGGAATTTGCTTTTCATGTCACCACAAAGATAAAAGTGCTTAGTATCCTGACGTAGCACAGAGAGCTAAACTATTCAACACAGCAATAAAATATTAAAAAATAAATAATTTGTTATATTATCTGTTATTCAGTCGCCCAGCACCTTCAACAGTCTGTTTTAATGAAGTCACGACACCTCCATGTCTCATTTAAAACTCCAGTTCAACAGGAAGTCTGATCGCTTCTATTTTATTGTATTTCTCATTTGATAGCTGACTAGTCTCGCTGCTGAACACACAGGGATGAAAATGTTATCTTCCAAACAGAATCAAAATGTTTTACGGGTTTAAATTACTGAAAAATACACAAATAAAATCAAAAATATCTTTCTGGTTGGCTACCACAAAATTAAAAGTCCTCCACGGCAACTTTAATCATGTTTAATGCTTCAAAAATTAAATTCTTCTAACTACTTCTTATTACACATCAGAGATAGCATAAAAATTTGGCTACAGTGTGTCTAAAAGTAATGTTTGAATTTTTAACTTTGTGTCGTGGCCTCATCAGGAGACGAGTTTCAATGGATACCTGGATTTGTGTGATAAGCTGTCAGTCACAGCCTTTTGTCAATGCTCCAATATCAGTATAGTATCACAAAATAATGTCTTCAAATGTTGCAAAATAAAAGAAGATTTTTTGTTTTGGTTTGGGAACAAAGTGTTCTCTTACCGTTTCCTGGCAGGCTTCCGTACCAGTTGTTGACCAGCACACCCATTGCCCAAGAGGAGGAGGATCCCAAGAACACCTGGCCAAACATTTCAGCGTTCTCGGGCACGTGCATGGGAATGAAGGCAGCGTCCAGCTTCCTCTTTGTGCAGGTAAACCTGCTCCAGTCAATGTCATAATAGGTTTTCTGAAAAGAAGAACAAATAAAAGTAAACGCTTTCCTTCCACTGCTCACAACATTGTCTTTACCTATCACTGTGGCCTGCTGTGTTTTCGTGAGTAGCGAAGGTATCCCTCCCATGGCTTGAAATTGAAACCGATGCAAAGATACCTTAAAGTGAAATACCACTAATAGTCAGAAGGCGCTGTTACCTAAAACTCTCATGCTCCAATAGACTCCTGTTCAAAAAGCATCTATTTCCCTCTTGTAATTCTAAGTCAATATATGTATATGTGTATATATATATACATATATATATATATAGTTTTTTTTTTTAATTTTACGAAAGTTATTGAGATGGTATTGGCTGAACTCCTTACTTCAGACCAATGTTCTTGTGATCATTTTCCAAAATAATTCAACAATTAAGTAGATATTAGGCTTTACAGAGGGGTATGCTTAGGGGTGGCAGTGGCTCGACTGTGTTGAGTGAGAGTGATTTAAGGCCGGCACACACTACACGATAATCGGGCCGATTTTTTGTCCCGATCTGCCCCTTACGATCAAAGCCAGCAAAGGCCCGATTGTCGGTTGTTTGCAAACAACATCGGGTCCGATTTTCCTGTAGTGTGGGGTGAGTTAAGAGTGATTTTGTCCGTTCTGATCTGCTCGGAAGGTCTCGGAAGAAGAGATCGTAGATAATGAACATGTTTAATATTTGCGACTAGAAATCCTGTAGTGTGTGGGGTCCCCCGAGAGGAGCCGAGCACACACAGTGTGTGATGGTTTAGAATCTTATAGTGTGTGGTGTGCTCTGTAGTGAACACCACACACTATAAGATCAGAAGTGAGAAATCTTGTGCGATCTGTCTTTCGTTATCTTCAAGTGTGTGGTCTCTAAATCTGTGAAGTTTTGAAAAATCCTGTAGTGTGTGCCAGCCTTTAGGTGTTTAGACAATGCAGATCATTCATGGATGCATAGTGTTTTGTTTTAGATCTACAGATATAAAGGATGTATTTTAATGGTTTTATTCTGCATTTCCTCACATTTCAGCATTTAACGGTTTTGCATGTTTTAGCATATAACCTAAAGATAAGGAGTTCATTTTCATTCCTGCTGGTTTTTACCCCTTCAGTTTATGTTGTTGATTTTCTTTCAATAGTTGTGATATATTTTCCACAGAAAGGGGCCTTTGGTTTAATTTGTTTTAATCTGTTTTCACTAAAATTATGGCTTATTAGTTGCACTAATGGTCCCCCAAAGGTTTCCAATTTTGCCAGTGTTTACAGTGAGTAAATTATTATTTTAAATTAAGTTTGCTTTTTTGTGAACAGAAAAGTCTTGTCTTAAAAACAGGTTTCCATTTAAGTTGAGATGTCAGTTGTGTTTTAACAACCAGGTAGCTTGTTGTAGGAAGGCACAGTGTAAATGTAGTTAAGGTTTGTTACGTTTCCCCCCTAAAGAGCTTTCCAAAGCTTCGTAATTGAAGTAATCAAGTGAAGATCATGTGGATTATTTAGTGATGTAGTCCTGCTAGGAGTTTTGAAAACTCTGCCTAGTTTGTTTGAACGTAGCAACGAGTCCAACAGATGAAAGTGAGATGATATTATCTGTTACCAACAAAATTTAATCCATCCATCCATTATCTGTACACCGCTTAACCCTCTGTAGGGTCGCGGGGGGACTGGAGCCCATCCCAGTCGACTCAGGGCGAAGGCAGGGGACACCCTGGACAGGTCGCCAGTCTGTCGCAGGGCTACATATAGAGACAAACAAGCACACTCTCATTCACACCTATGGACAATTTAGAATAATCAGTTAACCTCAGCATGTTTTTGGACTGTGGGAGGAAGCCGGAGCACCCGGCGAAAACCCACACATGCACAGGGAGAACATGCAAACTCCACACAGAAAGATCCCGGGCGTCCTAACCGGGATGCAAACCGGGGATCTTCTATCTGTGAGGCGACACTTCTAACCACCGAGCCACTGTGCAGCCCTATAAAATTTAATGCTTAGGTATTTTATTTTAGGTGAGTATTGTTAACTTTTACTGTTAAACCTTGATTGTACTCCTTTGCAGACGTGCACAAAGACACCACAGACAAATGGCTGTTCAGAGATCTGCTACTACATGTTCTGCATATGCTCACTCCTGAATAGCATGCGTACTATGACACTTGTAGCATTGATACTGAATGCACTCAACTGCAGAGAGGTCAGTGCAGGGTTGTTTTGTACTTGCAAAATTTGCACTGACCACAGTCAAATTGAATGTGACACAATTAGCTTTTTTGTGGAATTTTAGGCGGAACACGTCACAAAATAGCATATGTTTATTAATTGACTCTAAACTATTAATTATTTGTTACTCCATTTTCTGTAGTTTTACATATTCAATCAGCAAATAAGTTTGTGTGTTAGTATGGAAGCCCTAAGCAGCCATAGTCCAACTTAATTTTTTTTTGCTCCGTTTTCTCGAGAAAACGAGATAATTCTCCTCCGTTTTCTCGTAATAACGACTTAATTTTCCGGTGAGGTACAAAGCGAAACCAACCGGCCAGACCAGAAGGTGCTCTGCCACCGCTGCACACTACCGACTGAGAGTTAAAGTTGGAAAGATATTCACAGATTCAGACTTCCAGCATCAATAACTCATTAGTGACACGTTGTCAAAACATAAACAACTGTAGTTGCAGTTGATGGCTGCAGTGATTTTGGTGACACTACAGTACAGTAGAGTGAAGTTATTGAATATTTGTGTAGTGTTTCTCTTCGCTGTTGCAGCGGTTTTGGAATTTGCAGACGGTCCCTGGACACTCGTCGCACAGCCGGCTGCACATAGACACCAGTGTTATTTGTGCAGCTTGAAAGACAGCTAGTTTTGATAAAACTGGGCTTGTAGCACATTATCTACCTTACAATGATGGGAAAGAGGCATCGTTTATGATTTGACAACGTGTCACTAATGAGTTATTGACGCTGGAAATCCGAATCTGTGAACATCTTTCCAACTTTAACGAACTCTCAGTTGGTAGTGTGCAGCGGTGGCAGAGCTCCTTCTGGTGTGGCGGGTTGGTTTCGCTTTGTACCTCACCGGAAAATTAAGTCTTTATAATGATAAAACGATTTTGTTTTCTCGAGAAAACGAGATAATTTTGTCGTTATCACGAGATAACAGGCTTTGTTTTCTCGTTATAACGAAAAAATATGTCGTTATAACGAGAAAACAGAGCGAAAAAATTAAGTTGGACCATGGCCGCTTAGGGCTTCCGTATGTTAGAGAACAACGCAAATAGATTTCTATTCTCAAACCTCAAATACAGTTTTGCTATTTTGCACGAAGCTATCAGTGATGTAGCAGCAGACTGATTGACATGTTGCTTAATGCTTCTAGTTTGTTGAAACATGTAGAGGATTCAGTGAATGTTGGTGTTTAAAGTGGGAGAAACAATGAGAAGTAAAAAACAAAAAAAAGCAATGAGACAGAACAAAAATTGAAAGCAAGGAAACATAGAGAACAAATTGCTGGTTATTATAACAGAAAAGCTGTAATTTACAGTATTCAAGATGGAAACATGTCTGTGGCAACACAAACTCAGGAAGTATGTAGATTTGAACCAAAAGAAAAAAAAATGTTTTAATTACCTCCTTGAAAAGCATCAGCTGCTCCACAGTAGAGGTCCTATTGCCTTCCAGTCTCATCTCTCTAACCCGCACCCTCTGTGAAAACGCATCGTAGGAGATTGTTCCTGTTGCTGTTATTCCAGCATCAACAAACTGAAAAATAAAAAGATGAAGTGTAGAAAGTGAGAAAAAAACCCGATGTGATTCCAGGAGAGATTACACGTGAGGTAATGCTATAGGTAAAGCAAATCATTAAACTCACCACAGTGTGGCCTCCACTCATCAAGGGAGGGGATACTGTAGAATAAAAAATCTAAATAATTAAAACAATCTTTTGGGTCAGAATATAAAATAAGACACATATCTATGCTCATTTCAAAATCATAGCATACTGGGTAAATTAACTATTTTTTACAGACTGTCTTTATTTCATTTTAGGAAACAATAAGGTGGGTAAAACCTTGCCTTGCTAATTTGATTTTGGGATTTGACCAAAAAAGTAACACATTTACAGGCTTCAGTACTGCAGCTTCTCAACAGCCTAAATATATGGATAAATGACAGACTGAGTAAATGAATAATAAAGCACAGCACACACGTATAATTCAAGTAACCTGCAGAAAACTCCCCAATAAATTGTCCTCAATTAAAAAAAAAAAAAGAAAAAAAGAAAAGAAGTATTTAACATACGTAAAAGAGAATTTAACACCCTGAACTTTCCCGTGTTTTTTTCATGCATTTGTTCTGAGGCTCTTTTGGACCAAAAAAGTACTGTTATTCATCTCGTTGGTTTAATTTGTTTTAATCTGAGGCAGATAAATTTAAATTTATGTGGTTACCGGCATACTCACCACAGGGTTTGGGGTGCTGGGCAGTAGCAGCTGCCAGCAGCAGGCTGAGGCAGAGCAAGCTCCTGAAGAAGTTCATGGTGAAAAGCTGCAGGAGAAGCTTCGAGAGCAGGACGAGGAAAATCTGTGAGCAGTGTCATCCAGGTAACTACACACACCTCCATATATACCTGCTCACATGCTCGAGCCACCTGGTTCAACCCTGGAAAGTATGACTGAATAATTAACAACCGATTATGCAACACATCACATGCTTAATTTTTTGTTGGAACACCAAGGTCGGCAGATTTTATGGAAATATTATGTTTGCCCTTCAGCACTTTAGATATTCCAGCTCCAGTCAAAGACATGCAACAAAACACTCAGTGTGTACTAAAAATGCGAATATTTTTAGGACTTTTTGTATAAAATGCCATTCTCCCGTTGCTCTGTTAATATTAATACATTATTATACTGTAATTAATTTGCTTCTCATAAAAGTCCTATTTAACTGTCTTACAGTGAGTGCCATCACAACTGGATATTCATGTCTTGCTCAAATTCCCATTTACATGTAGACTGGACATGTGTGTGGATTTAAACCCTCCAGTTTAAGAGTTAGCTGAGGTGTTTTAAGTGCAGGTGTAAATAATCCCATGTCTACGCCACCTGCTCATTTCTCAGCCTGTGTTTTTCTGAATCACACAGGAATGCTACAGTGCATACCACCTCACTTTTGTGTCTTCATCTGGGCCTCACACATGCATTCTCGACTGGTTTCCTTTGTGCAGGCTTTTTTCCAACAGTTGACTGCAATAATATCTTAAATTACTGAACTAACAGTAATTGGTTCCACTGCATGTATATGAAGGCTATACTTACTGGTTACAATACTGTGTGTGCAGGGTGTGTGCTGACCTCATAAAAGATCCTAATCATGATCAAAGAGTCACAGTCAGGTGACGATTCCTCATCTGCAGATTCAAATCACCAAGGTACAGCACATGGCGTTCCAAAGTGTTCAAAATTAAGTAAATAAATACAACATTTAAATAAATGATCATATGAATGCATACAGAAACATAAAACAACCACGATATTGCAACTATTTTCAAATTTAGCTCATTATAATCAAATTTGGTTTAAATCTGTTTCAAAATTTAAAACGACACAATTTTTTAAATAAACCTTGACTTATAATAATTGCCCTATTGGAAAATAATATACCAATTCCTTTACACAGATTTAGACCCTAATGGATGAAATGTGTAGGGAACAGTACATGGAGAAGGACCTCTGTCACTTTTGGGTCCAAACAGAGAAAGTTTACAGAACATTTACTCATGTACAAAGTGTCCCCATCAACCACAAACGTCATAATAGTCCCTAACAACAAATCTGCTGATGTCAAATTATACCAGAATTAATTTAATAAGAAAGGAATAAGACTGCACTCATTGTAAAAAATGCACCCTCGGCTAGTGAGCCTATTTTTAGCTCATTCAATGATAAACAGAGGAAACTGAATTTCTACCTGTGTGTCCGTCTCAGAGCTGAACAGTACAGGAGAGAGTCAGCTGTCAACACCGGCAGAGTTCTCACCTTCTCTACTGTACGGTGGGACAAGCTGCTTCTGTTTCACAAAGCAAAGAAATCAGTGAATGAAAAGCATAAACCAGCTGAGTTCAGGTAAAGTAGCCACAGAAATATAAAATAATTTGTCATTTCGCAGCAGCTCTGGTAACTGAAAGCAAATAAAGTGTGCAATTAGAATGGTTGTCAATTAAACAAACATGCCAGGCAGATTTTTTCTTAATTTCTGGGACATCTGCCATGTGATTCAACTTTATATACTGATGTAGATTAAAAACTTCACATGGCTACATGAGTCTTTCACATCAGCATTTTGCAAAATATGGCTAATTCCACTTTTTCCTGTTGGAATCATTTTCACTTCAGTATTAAATTTTATAAAATTAAGTGAGCTGTTCAATTCCATCCTAAATGTGCTTAATGTGAAGTACAGTTGACGACTGGACACTTCTTAAATAAGCTCAAATAAATGAAATACAGTATGTAGCATATGGAAAACAGAGCAGGACTTACCATTTACAGCTTACACATCTTCACTCTGGAACACTGCATGTAAATTGTAAACTCATGTTACATTTTTTGGTAAATGTGTTTCCATTTCAAGTTATGCTGAGACAAATCTATCATATGTTTAATATAAACCTGGAAACAATTAGAAAGTTTGAGAGTTTTGAAAAGTTGTGATAAATTTAAGAAGAAATATTTCTTGTATATAATTTAAAATGTAGATGTCAAATGGATTTATTGTTCTTCATATGATTCATGATTCTATCGCTTATCTTGGTGTCCAGAATAATGAATAATAGATTTTCCATCACAGTACAGTTAAAGGAAAAAGGTATGTCCGGCTGATAAACCTGCATCACATGAATGTTCAGAGGTTAGGTCTTATCTAATGGAATAAACTGCTGCTAAACACTGATGATGGTCATAAAGAGTCAGGTGTTTATCAAAGAACACACAAAGACATAATTTGCTCCAAACAGGTTTGAACTGATTTTTGATCCATTTCAGTGAACTTTGCTGTGATGTTGGTCAACCACTCTGTTCCAGAGTCACTGAAATACTGGATTTCAGACATTCATTAATTGTAAATACCAGAGCTTAAAACTTTAATTTGTACATTAATTTGGTTTAAGACTGATTATGTGCAAATGCATTTGTATTTTGTGACAGTTACAAAACTTCACCAAGCTCGCACAATAAACTACATATGTTAGCTAGTGAACACAGAGGGGACTTTGGTGTCTAATCCTGATTTACAGTGTTTAACCCTCATGCCCTCTTTGGGAATTTTTGTACATTTTTGTCATTTTTTTTTTTAATTTTGAAGAAAAGTAGTAATATTTGACATTTTTCCTGTTTTCTACCTGATTCAACCATTTTCCCCACTGTAGGTCGATGCATGAAATTCTTGTATTTTTACCATTGATTTTAATGGGAGTCATGTGACCACCAGGGGGCCCCAGGAGGTGTGCGTGTGAGTGTGTGTGTGTGTGTGTGTGTGTGTGTGTGTGTGTGAGCATGTGAGAGCAGCCAGGTGCATAAACACACTTACAGTTGTTTTGACTACAGCAAAGGCAGGAGGCTGACAAATGAAACGCATCCTTCAAAAGAAGCCCTTTTTCCCATCCCTGAAAAGATCAGTGCATGCTCACACACACACACACACACACACACACACACACATGAACACATGCATGCATGTAAACCTCCTGGGGCCCCCTTGTGGTCACATGACTCCCATTAAAATCAATGGTAAAAATATACAAGAATTTCATGCATCAGCCTACAGTGGAGAAAATGGTTGAATCAGGTGGAAAACGGTAAATATGTCAAATATTACTACTTTTATTCAAAATGAAATGCTGACATCACAGAATGCATGGTTTTATACTGCAGTGGCAGAGAGATTAAAAAATGTGGTTTGAATGGAAGTCAATGGGGCATTTTTGTACACGAAGGAGTCCAGTGTTACTATTTTGACACTACATAAAAAATACTCATGCAATCAAATCAATTTTGTTGATAATCTTTGACATATCCAAGACTCTAATAACCACCAAAGCCCCATCTCACTACTGTTTATTATATAAAAAATATTTGACTTTTTGTTTTTTTTCTTTAAAAATGAAATATTTCGTATCAATAAACTGGCATTTAAAGGGTTAAAATCCTGAAAATGATTAAATGTTTGCTAGTTTTGAAAAGGTCTGAAGTTGTTTTAGTGATTTATGCAAAAAAAAAAATCTGAAAAAATATGAGTGTATGATGATTTAATAGATACATACATACAAAAATATATATGTGTGTGTGTATCTATCTGTGTATGTATGTATGTATATATATATATAAGTGTACTTGAGGATCACTGTCACCATGCAACCTTTAACTTCTTTGTTATGTTTGTTACATTAAAGCAAAACAGAGTGAAACTCTACTTTGAGGGCTCTGCTTCAGTTAACAAATTATGGCTGTTACACACATTATAATAATGTGGAATACATTTAATACTTAAAGTAATAACCTTTACTTAACATAGTCATCTATTAAATGGCTTTTTTCTTTTGGATGCTGATGTCTAAAATGTGTACTGTTAGTGTGGGAGCTGATTCCACAGTGAGGAGGATTTTTCAAAAATAAAATAAGGAAAATGTCGAGTTTTTGCACCTTGAAAATCTTCACATGCCTGTCCGGAAAAAAAATCTTGATGCAAACCTATGCCAACTGCATCTCAAAATAAATATAATTTTTTTTAAAATCAGTTTAAAATCATCTGGAATATTTATCAGTGAATTTGATCAGATGCATTCAACAGTTCAAGAAAAAACAAGAAAATCTAGTTACACATAAGTGGATGCATATTATGTTTATTTTCCAATATGCATATTAAATTATAACCTCTTTTTATTCCTTAGATTCCCTTGGCATATCAAGGTGTATGGCAAGTGTTAAACCAAACATCTTTTGAGCAAGGAATACTTCAAATATTTCAGTGCAAAACAGCTAAAGCCGAGTTAATTGAAATAAGACACCCCCAAATCCCCAATTTAAAAAGCCATTTGTTAATATGTATAAATAAAAAATGATGAATTGATGTTAAGCGAACAAACCCTTTTTCGTCCAGGTGTAGGTTCCCTTGTTTTGCAGCAAAGCATCAACTTACAAATTTCCACCTCATATACATACATGAATATTAACATTGTGTATATTATAATATAATCTTGTTACAATTTCTACAAGAGGTCCATGTGAATTCAGTGTTAGACGAGGTGAATATCTGCCCGTTAGAGGTTTAGGTTTACTCAGGATTTCTGCGTGCTAGCCGTATCAAAATAACTTGTCGACAATAATGTGTTGGCATGGTGGTGGAGATTATTGTAACTTTACAGTCTGAGATACACTCTCATATACACCTCATTATCCACCAGCAGAGGATGCTATGTCAAGTTATACGCAGGAACCCTGAGTACTGTGCGTGTGAACTTGTGCAAGCAGAGGCAAGAACACACTCCTTTGTCGTGTAGTGTCAGTTGAATGGTCGCGCCACAGTCATGTTCACTCTGAGCCGGTTGAACAGTAGTTGAAAAGGCATCGTAATTATCTGGCATAATTTAAAAAAACAAAACAAAACGAAAGCATTTCAAGCACGCAGACACCCTGACATCCACTCACCGAAATAATCTCATTCATCCATAATTTCCATTACACTTTCTTACTATCCTCAGTTCGGTTTAGTCTGCCTACAGCGCACCAAGTTCACTCTATTCTATTGTGCGTGAACTATAAATAAATTAAAATAACACTATGCTCACTGATCCATCTCCGTCCTTGTATTTCCAACTTTCCGCAGCAATCGCAAACATGCCTTTCTCTTTCCTCATTTTAGTCCATTCTTTTCCTGCCTCCTAACTCTGGTCCAACCTCTAGTTCAGTCAACAGTAAATCTACTTTGGTGTTTACATAACCATCCCCTCTTTCTGTACTTTCCCCCTACCTGACATCTATGCTAAACCCACATTACTCTTAGTAATTACAGTTCTTCTGTCTATATTCTTGACTTTTCTTTTCAGTGTCATGCTACGATTTTTTTTTAAAAATCACAGTTTTGCTCATCTGTACCAGTAATCCTACCACACGGGTAACAAACACACAGTCATCTGAACAAGAGATGAAGATCACGTAATGCGTCCAGTCGTCAGCGATGGAGTGCAGGGAAGCTGTACCGACATTACAGACGTACATTAAGATTCAGAAACACAGATGGGACATGCAAGTGATTTGAATTGTTAAATTTCAAGTTCATAGTGTTGTGTTTTTTTTGTTGTTGTTGTGGGAGGGATTCTGTCAGTGGGTCAGTGGTAAGAGAAAACTGGTTGGCGTAAACCTTTAAAGCCTCTTATTTTCTTATTAGAGACTGTATGAATCCGGAGGAAGCCACTTGATGCAAAGAAAATTCAACAGCTTAAAAGGATGAAAAGTAATTTCTCTCCAGAAATAAAACAAAAACAGAGTTTTAGTAGTTGCAGGGGCTGAGTGTGACGTCCATGTCTCAAGCCTTGACAGTTTATGGACCCACAGCATGACCCTTGTTCTTATCGTCCTACTCCCCTGTGGCCCTCTGTCAGCAGTCTGACACTTCGGAGGTGTTGGAGTCACTGGTAAGTTTCCTGCGTTGTCTCACAGATTTCTCTTCATCCTGCAGAACAGAGGACAGTTCTGTTTTTATCTGTTTGGAACTATCTAAAGGTTGCCAAGAAGAATTCTAAGTGTCTCTAGTGCCAAAATGGCATCTCTGCACACTAGACATTATTCAGTTTAAAATAAACTTTTTGATTATCAAGCGAGGCCATCTGAAGAAATACTGCATGGTCATGTTTATGCAGAATAAAAACAGAACTGTGAATAAGGCAGAAGTGAAGCTGTGTATTTTTGACTGTTCAATTTGTGCAGTTTTCTGTTACCCAGAATGGTAAAAAAGATGATCAATGTACTACTTTTTCTACTGTGCACAAGCCTTAAGACCAACATCAGGCAAAGGGACTTCCAATGGAAATTAACCTTTTGTGTATCTTGTGGTACATTTGCAATATTTGCATTTTGTCCTTTGTCAACTAAATAGAA
Source organism: Dascyllus trimaculatus (assembly GCA_024666655.1). Classification (NCBI taxonomy): domain Eukaryota; kingdom Metazoa; phylum Chordata; class Actinopteri; family Pomacentridae; genus Dascyllus; species Dascyllus trimaculatus. The sequence goes on along the minus strand of CM045447.1, from coordinate 18,469,795 downwards.
TAAAATCGGAGACTATTTTTAGCCATGTATTAATTTGGTGCTTTAGTAGGTATTTATGACAGCTGGTCAGTGCGTATATTGATTCAATATAAACTTTATTGTGTATGTTCATTGTAATGAAGCGAAATGGACCACTGAGGCATAGCTATGTGTTAATTATTAGAGGAATGAGCCACTTCAGGTTTTTGTTACACAAAAAGCACCTGTTAATAGGATGAATTTTCTATTTTTGCTATTTTAATTTCAAATGTTACTAGCGCTTTCCTTTCAGGTTGGGCAAAGACAAGATAAGACAGGTATACATAACTCAGTTTAGGTATTGTTTAAATGTATTTAAACAATTCATTTTTAGGAGCAAATTCTCCGTACTCTTCTTGTCAGACCTTATTTTTGTGTGCACTCACAGTCTGAAAGACTCCATTCTGTCCCCACTCTCCAGGGGAGTGGTCCTCGGGATCCTCTGCCTCATACTCCTCTTCCTCCCCTTCCTCCTCTCTCACCGTGTCCATCCCGTCTTCCTCGTACTCTGTCAGACAGTCTGACTCCTCCGCTGAGTGGAAAGATTTAGAGGAGATATTACAGAAACAATTTATTACGTGACTGACCCACCCAATTTAGATAGCAACCATAAAATATAAAGAACATCCCCTGCTGTATTTCAATAAAACAGACCAGGTGAAAGATACGACCCCTTATTTATTACACTGATTAATCTGACATGACCTCAAAGGGGAACTGCACATCTAGTGGATTAAACTGCTGTAACATGTGCAAGCTGTATGCTTAAGGCCACAATAGTTTATACACTGCTAAAACTAATTTCGTATAGGTTTGAAATAGAGAGAAAAACATATTTCAACCAACATTAAAGGAATTCTTTCCAGAAAAGTAATGACCTTCACCTTCTGTTGCCACGTAGCTTTGGACCGGCTCTATCCTGGACACAATCTCTGCAAGGTCAGTGAAGTCAGCTCCTGGACAGGTGCAGGACTAATAGGCAAGAAGTTATTACTATTATTATTATTATATATTGCAGTAATAACTTTGATGGTTACCATGTACATTATACATCAACCATATTACATGGGTATTAAGTGTGTGTGTGTGTCCTTCTCACGTCAGTTCTCTTGCTGTCATTGTAGTCAGCGGAACGGTGGTCCTTCAGCATGTTCTCGATAATGTCACCTCGAGCCCAGCCAGTGAACAATAACTTCCCATGCTGGAAGCCCACATCCTGAAATATAAAGTATTTTGAACAGAAGCACAAAGTTTTTTGTAAATAACATGTATATTCAGAGTAAAAAACTGATTGTAACTCTGGATCTGATGTATCTTGCATCAACATTCCTAATTCATTTATTCATTGAACCTTTATTTACACTCTGAGTACACTGAGATATGAAGGTCTTATTCACAATGTAGCCAAGAAAGAGAATAAAAGATGTCACACATACAGTATGATACATTTAGATAGCAATAAAATACTAAAAGGCAGTTTGTACAATAATAAAAACATTAATTACAGCATTTTATTTATTTATTTTTTTGTAAAACAAGATGAAATTTAAAAAATGTAATTGACCAGAGCCTAAAAATCAATCAAGCTTTATATTGTTCTGAAGGTTATTCTATTGCAGTAGCACAGTCAGTTAAACTACATTTCCTAGTCTCAGTAAAACAGCCATCACCTGCAGCGTAATCCAGTTATTTGAGCATGATTGATAGGAGCCCAAAATAAAAGGCAGTAATGAGTTAATATAGTAGGATTAGTAGTAATAGTAGGAGTAAAAAAAGTAATAGTAATAGCCTTGTAAATAGATAAAACCCAGTGTCTCTCAGGCCTTACAGAGAGTGACGGTTAACCAACCTCAGCGTACAGCTCACAATGAAGCATTATAATTATCACCAGTAATAAACTTAATGCAGAGAGATAAGCAGCATCCAAGGGCTTAAAAGCTGCCACTGATACATGCACGTGTAAGCTGTCACCATAATCCAGTACTGAAAAAAAAGATGTCTCAATAAGCGTTTTCCTACAGTGCAAAGGGAAACATAATTTATTCCTGTATAAAAAATCGACTTTTTTATGTAGTTTAATCACTATGATATTTAAAAGTCAACTTATCATCAACCCAAATTCCAAAATATTTCCGCTTTGCAACTTTACGACATTTTTAGCTCTGCTGGAAATCATGTATTTGGTGTTGTCTGTACTGGGAACTATTTTATGCTTATCGAGTGCAACTTGTGACTAAGAGAAGCAGTCCTGTAGCAAATTTACAGCAGAATGTACAGTATCTGCACTACAGTACAAACTGTATTGTCAGCATAAAGATGAATGCTACAATGGGATACAGAGGAAATAGTATCATCTATGCACAGAGCAAACAGCACAGGGCCAAGGATTGAGTCTTGTGGGACGGACACCTTTTAAAATCATGACAGATTCCGACTTTGCATTTTAGATAATCACACACTGCTGTCTGTTCAAGAGGCGACTCTGGAACCATTTATAAGCATTTTCATTAAATGCATTTAAACGACTAATAAAAAGAGCTGCATGGTGTTTCCTTTTGTCCAAAGTGCTTACATTTTAAAATGTTAATTACTAGGTCCAACTAGAATGGACAGAGAGAGGAAGAGGGAAGTGTGTTACAAATTGGTTGGATTTTGTAAATATAAAGTGAAACTAATCTCAAGCTTTCTGCAACAGCTGACAGTAAAACATGTGAATGCATATTTATTGGTAGTGGTCGGTACTGTTCTTGCTAAGCATTCAGATCAAGATTACAGTGTTAAAAATCCATAAACATGGTATGTAGCCATCAATAAACTAAGCAGAAGTTTATAATACCATGAGACAGGATTTTAGTACTCTGTAAGGTTTTCCCAATCCTTTTATCTTGTCTCTTGACAGTCATGAGTGAAATAGTAAATTTACATCTTCACAAGAGTCAGTTCCTCATTTTTAATGAAGGGTGCATTATCTTAAAACTGTTTTTACATTTAATAGATTTTTATTTTGCTAAATGAAGCTGCAGCCAGGTCACAGTGCTGTGTTTTTGTTCTTGTGTTAAATATTTGATTTAAATGGGACAGGGATACAAAACAGTGCAAAGAAAAGAAGGCCACAATTGAGGAGCATCATCCCTCTGTGTCGATGAAGGAGACCTGGCTTGTGCAGTGATCCCCTACATTAAAGAATTCCCCTTCATGTAATTGGTGGCCACATTACATTTAATGGTAAGTAAGTACTTTGAGAGACTAATTTAAACTCACAAAATGCACCATATTTCCAAACAAGCCATATTCAGTTGGTAACTTACATAGATCTCATCAAACTTGCCAAAGTCCATGGTTTTAAACCGGTCGATGGGTGGTCTGATGTACTCGCAGTAGGCACTCTTCTTCACCACCTCCAATTGCCGCACACAAGACACGTAGGCCAACCGTGACTGGATCTCTGCCATGTCTGGCACCTACAAAAATGGGTAATGTTCACACCACAAGGAATAAAAATTCACAATTAACACTCAGAAATATTGGCTAAGGCAACTGATCCCACAGCAGAATCACTGATGCTACATATTCATCAGATTAATGAAAAACACAAATGTAGTTTTATAAATTTTAAGCTGCTGAGTCATGAATAGTTACCAGCGCTTTCTGCTGCCAACTCTTACTGTACCTTCACTTTCTCTGCCCAGGGATTGATCCGTTTCCACAGTAACCACCAGCCAGACAGGCAGTCGCCATAGTTACAGAGGTCAGTCTCATCTTGGCTACCCACGTCGATGGCGATGACTGTTCTGGCACCCATGTTCCTTGCAATGTCCGCTGTTGGTTGTGTAACACCAGTATTCACCCACATGCACACAATCACACAAACACGCACAAACACAGCACGACAAAATCCAGCAGCAGAAATGATGAGACAATGAATCCAGTGCTGTTTCAGGCTGAACTCAGTTTCTTTAAACCTTCACTTTAGGAGCACACAAAGTTTCAACAGACTTACACCACAAAAAACATCAGTTTTTGTCAGCTGTTAGATACAATCCAGGCCAATTAGTAGTATATAACACTGCAATTTAGAAAAAAGAAAATGCATACTTTCCTGGCCAAACAGCACAGGGCCTGAAGTCAAAACTGTTCTCCTTGACTTTTTAATGTGTAAAAAAGCCTTGTGGCAGTGAGTGTTTTTGTGGTGTTGAGCCTATTCGAAGACGAGAATGGGAAGACACCCCACAAGCCTGAAGAACTGATCCAGTGTGCCAAGAACAACTACAGAAGCAGCTGATTGAGCACAGACTCTTCAGGGAGAAGGCAGTGTAATAAAATTCAGAAATAAAGGATTATGATTTTACAAGACTTCCTTCAGCTGGATCAATCTTCAGGCATACAACGCACCATATTTCACAAACCTCAGAAAAGAGAATCGCCTGGGACATAATAAGGCATGATTTCCATACCAAATAGGGCATTGCATTAGGCCAGTCTGGAGATTTGTATAATATGGTTGTTTCATCAATACACTGTATATTCTTTATCATAACAAGACAGACGCAGGCTCAGACTCAGGGGAAGTTTGCATTTTCAAAACATAATGAAAGCTAAAAACTGCTTTTGTCTTAAGTTTGACTTTGCCTGGAACTTACAGGAATATGTATATTTGGCCTGGTGCAGTTTTAAATGCTTTCATTGCAATGAAACAGCTCCTCCCCTCAGTCTAAACACACACCACTGTTTTTCCTCTTGTTGAAAGATAGGAAGATATTGATTTTAATATTAAGCTCAGGTATGATATTTATAAATGTGGAGCAAGGCGATAAAGTTGACATGAGTAACATAAATAAGGATGCAGACATTACTTGATTTAGATATATTTAACAATATGGCAAATTTGTGCCAAATCACACTGAAAATCAAGGTAAGAGCGTTCAACTACTATACTTTCCATAAACTTTAAGTCACCTTTGTATATTAAAATAAAAATTGCTTGAAGTAATCAATTTGTGGAATGATATTATGATATGATATATATTACAAAGGTATCATTCCAGTGACAAAAAAACTATCGCCCAGCCCTATAAAAAAAAGATCAGAGCTCATTATTAACATAAGAGGAATCAGACCTTTATCTCAAAACAGACTGGTGTCTTGTGGAATCAAAAAAATGCAGAATCACATTATAGTTTTAATGCCAGAAACAATACTGTTTTTCTCTCCAAATGTTATGCTAGTAGCAATCCCTCCACCATTTTTAATTCAATATCTAGCTGACACCAGGCTGTTTGATGGACAAACACATTTAGAAAGTTCAAATCTTAATTTGAAAAATCACTTTGTCATTACACACAGTTGAATCCACTCTCAGTATAACTCTAAATGCTGGCTTTTCCCCATCTAGTAATCTAGAAATGTAAATTCAGTTTTTATCATTATACTTTTCACTTTTGAGTTTTTGATTTAATTTGTCTCATTACACGTAATAATTAAGGATCTCAAAAGGCTCAATAATCAGATGGGGAAAACTCAGCACCACCACAGGACTTCCCTCCAATAGCATTAAGCCCACATCTACTTGCTTACCCAGCTTGTAAATATCACTAACATGATTATACACCCCCTTACAAAGCATCCCCATCCATCACTCCACCTTCCCCCTCCTCTGGGAGTCAAGAGTTGGGTGGGACCGCACAATATGTTGATTGGCAGGTGGGGCGGGATGCGGTTGGAGAAGGGTGGGGTGGGGTTTGGGATGGGGGTTACCACCTGTACTTGCCTGGCAGGTTGTTGATGTAGCCACCGTCCATTAGCAAGTTGCCATCTTTGGGGTCGCAGAGAGGCGGCAGGTACCCTGAGAGGGTCATGCTCGCCCGTACATAGCGCCACAGAGAGCCTGGCACACCAGGGAGGGAAGGAGGGAGGAGGGAGGGGGGAATAACATCTCAATAATGTTTGCTATACGTTTCAGATTAGTGTCGACACAGACCGCAATCCAAACACAAGAGGGAGGTCGGACAGAAGAAGTTTGCCGATCCCTGCAAAGGCTAGGACTGTAGTTCTGCTCACCTTTAGACTCTGTTGTGCACCAGTGCAAACCTGATTACCTTGCACAGAGACCCAGCGTGCAAAAGGTAAAAAAGTAAATGGCAACCATCACAGAGAACCAAAGTTGTTTTCAATCTCCAAACTATGTTCCAACAACAATGCTTTGTTGCATGTGATCATGTGGATTTGTTCCACAGAGATATCAAAATCCAATCATTGTTAAGTGGTCTGAAGCATTACAAAACAGTAGTGTAATTGACCTACTTTTATTGTCTAGAGAAATAGCAGCAGCAGATGTTGATGCAGGGCAATGTTTGGAGATCTTTCACCATGAACATGGCAGGGAAGCAACCAGCCTACCCAGTCCTGCGGTACCGCTCGGTGCTAGCAGGGGACAGGAGCAGGCCAGGCGCTGCATGGGTTGGAAGGATAAGGAGCACCGCAGAGAAAAGCAAGGGGTGCAACTGTGCATGGAGTATATGTGAATACTGAGGCAGAATCATCTTACTGAAGCGTGACTTTATAGGATCTACCACCTACATCTTTCCACTTCTTCACTCTAGATTTATTGTAGCTTAAAGGGCTTTATTCAGTTTGTACACAGGTCTAAAATGTGTAACAGCAGGATCCAGAACACATATTCTCGAAATAAAAAGTGATACATGCATCAATGTATATATATATATATTTTTAATGTGTTTATAGGCTCACTGTATTTTACACTGGCATGCACATAAAAGCAAGCAAAGCCAGGGGAGAGGACATGAGCTGGGTGGGAGAGTCTGAACATGTTCCTGGAGATAGAAATGACTGAAATGAAACAGAAGCAGGACTACCTCGTGGGAAACAAGTTGCACAGGACAGATGCATTCAGGCCCACTGATACGCACAGTGAAGCACAACAACAGTAGTTATGATATTGACATGTTGCAGCCCTTCACTATCTCCAGTAAAGCAAAAAGCACAAATATCACCTTCAATACTATCTGCTTTTCTTTAATCAAAACCAACAGCACCTGTCAAGTTCTCAACGCCTGATCTCCAGCTGAAAATCCAGCTAAATCTAAACCAGTCAAGTCTGACTTACTAACCTGGGACATCTGTGCTTACAATCCACATCCAGAACTTTACAGGTGAAGGGAAAATTTTTTAGCAAATATGAGGGGCCAGAAGAAGCCGGATGATCATGCATCTCTCTATGACCTATAAATGGCCAAAATGCAAGGGCAAAACCTCCAATCCAGGAATAGCAGTGAAGGTCAGTGGGTTTTATTCACAGATGGCACCAAGCCAACTTGAGAAAGTGTGTTGTGTGGGTGACATAACAAAGCCAATGGGAGACAGAATAAGATGCACTTTTGGTGATTATTTAGGAAAATATGAGGCACTAATGGTATCAGTCTTAAGATATATGTTGGATTTAGTCTTTCCTTCCAAACCATGGGCTCCCAATGTCCAGCTGGTCAAGGTGGGGTTAGTTACAAGTAAGAACTTGGAAGGGACACAACAGAAGTGGAGGGTAGTCAAGTGGTTGTTTGTCATCTTAGGGATGGGGATGAGGTTTTGGTGAGTGGGTGTTTAAAATCTGACCTGGGACATTGTTAACATAGCAACCATCCACAAGCAAGTGGCCATCCTTGGGGTCGCACAAGGGAGGTAAATAGGGGGTGTAGGAGGCGCTGGCTCTAACATAGCGCCAGACACAACCTGTCGGGAAATGGAGATGGAGAAGGAGGAACACATCAAATATGGGCCGGACTCCACATCACAGATGGAAACAGAATGAGAAGGACAAAAGGAAGAATAGAACGTAGAAAAAGAGAATAAGGAGGAAGAGGAGGACAGAGAAAGAAATGCCTGCAATGTTGTGAAGAAGAATGCAAGAAGCTGCAAGTAGCAAAACAGAAAGAAAGGGGAACATAATCTCAACAAAATTACCCACTTACATCTGCTGTTTCAATCAAATGTATATTCTAATACGGAGCCAATGTCAAGTAAAAACATACTACAGATCTGCTCCACAATTGATTTAATTTAGCTATTGAAAGGCTTTGTAACACAGGCTTTGTTCAGGAAATTACGAATATCAGTGTGGTAAAATTGCTGCTAGAAACAATACAGTAAGGACTAAACACCATCAAACTTGTTAAAGTAGAATGACATATATTTGCAAATGTATTTTTCTAAAAACAGTGATGCTGTCTGTTTGATGTGTTGATTAAGCATGCTAAAAAATAGGATTAGCATTGTTAGACCACTGGTTTAACAAGCAAGGTGGGCGAAAGACAAGTGGGGAGACAGAAAATGCAATTGAGACAGAAAGAGAGAGAAAATGTGAGACAGAAACAGATACATGAAGAGAGACAGAACAGACTTAGAGAGAGAGACAGAGAGAGAGAGAGAGAGAGAGAGAGAGAGCACCATCATTTTAAGACTGGTGGGCCTTTGACTGAATTCTCCAAACTGTAAAATCAGGAGAAAACGGCTACATAAATCAAATTTTACAAGAAAGGTTTGAAATTTCTGTTAAGTATCAGACAAGTTTCAAATCTCAGTCTTGGCAGTGTTTCGCACTGGGTAAAAGCAATGGAAATAATACAAACCTATGACACTCTGTGCCTTACATCCATCAAAATATCCCTCCATTACTATTTCCTGTCAATGACTGGAGTCAAAGTGGTACATTCAGGATAACAACAGACTATACAGGTTGAACAAAAGCAAACCAGAAATCTACATAAAGCACACAATGGAGGCTAAGGAGTGAGGGAAGCAACATGGGATGTCATTAAAGGGCAAGAGGTGAAAAGGCAAGGTGACGTGTTCTGGATCCTACATGTTCACATGGACATGGGAGGGGATTCAGCATTTTGGGAGTCAGCGGCTACACGGGTTATTTTGCCTACTGCATGACCTATAAATGAGGATCTCTGTGGTGTCTATATATGTCCAGAAAGATTTAACATAAAGGTTACAACTAGGGCATAATCTGGGGGGTTTTAGACGCAAATATGATGGAGACAAAACAATGAAAAAGCTTCATCAATTTAGCAAAAAGAAGAAGTTTGGAGTAAAGAAAATGAGGAATGTGACAGAGGCAGAAAAGAAAACCCAGATACTGAAACAGAAAGAAAGAAAGAAAGAAAGAAAGAAAGAAAGAAAGAAAGAAAGAAAGAAAGAAAGAAAGAAAGAAAGAAAGAAAGAAAGAAAGAAAGAAAGAAAGAAGGAAAGAAACTTAAAGCAAAAGAGGCAAATGATTGGGAAGAATGGAACTGAGAGGGGAAAAGGCTTTGCTCTAGCAGTTAGTTCATACACATGCCAAAATGCAGACATAAGCATTCAGTGTTTCCCTGCAGAACTCAGGCCTGAAAACCCATAAAATCCCCAAATCCAGCAATCAGCCTGAATCATAATAATTTAAAACACTGTTTTTGTAGTGTGACTAGCAATGTCTTAATTGATGTACAATGCTGGAAATTACAAGTTAGCATTACATTGATTATATATGGCACAGAAAACGGAACACTGGATTGTGGGGCTTATGGGTGAGGGGGCACTACTGAGCTGAACTACTTCAGCTCATGTTAGTGATGGTGCATTTTTATACCAGTCAAACAGAAACACATTTTCAGTAAATACAAACACAAGCATAGAAATCTAAGTGTTTTTTTGTACGTATTTAACGAAATTAACCTCTAACCACTTGGCTGTGGTACACACCAAACTAGAATAAAATTGGCATTGTCTGTGCAGGCAAAATAGTAGGTTTGCAGCTAAAATGCATGCTGTTGCTTATAATGTTTTTGTAATGAGCATGATTAAAGTGTTCTCCAGCTGGTGTAGACACTATTGAACAAACACACCTCTTTTCATCGTGACTATACCAGCACATAAGTGAAGTATGAGAACACAGTTTAGTTTGGAGTATACCCGCCTTAAACCATAATATTCTACCATAATATGCAGTCCAGTCTCTCCATGAAACACAAGCCAATTAGAGTTTTGTGTAATGCTGCAGGTCATGCCTACTATTATATAATTCATAGAACTGTTGCGAAAGAAACAGACACATTACAGTGCTGGAAGTAGCTTCTGAGAGCTGATTGAGGGCAATGACATGCCAATATATTCACTTAAGTAATGGCTTTATTCACTTTATTCATCATTTTACTTCTGTCTGTGGCAATCACAACTGATTAATTACTGATTAATTACATTTGAAACATACCGATGTCAATACCAATTTCAAACATTAGTTCTCCATCATTCAGGGCAGTGTAATTGGATTAAGTTGTGTTAAATGTTGAGAAAGACCAAAGCAATTGCTCATTGTGTTTACTGTCTGAGTAAGTATGGGTACCATAAAGTAAATGTACTGTATATAAAAGTGCTAAAGAATATTGAAGTGTTGCCTTGAGCTTTTCTAAAAAACATCTAACCAATCAAAATAGCAATGACAGCAGGGACGGCTGGTGGCCCCTGTAGTTAGACCAACTGTCACTCACCATCCTGATGAACACGCATGGCTGAGGCTGTGATGTCAGTGGTGACGTTGAAGTATGGCAGCCACAGGTCCTGGGGACACAAAGTTTTTCAGTATCATCAACGTTATGAATATTTTCTTAATGGCTGATTAAAAACACGATCCTCATGTCTTCTGGCAGAGTGTACTGCAGTTGAAAAAACTGATTTTATGCCACATTCTGTCACCTCAGCTTGCTTGTCCTGGAACACTTTATAGATGCTGGTGTTGAAGGCAGAGCCAGAGAACATGGAGGTAATGGGGTAGGTGAGGTCCAGGACTGTTTTAAACACTGAATTCATTGCCTAGTAAACAACAAGATGTAAAAAAGTCAGACATCAGTTCATTGCCTATTCTTGTTTTGGAGTGTGAGGTTTCATGTCATTTTCATTCTGATAAAGGCTGCTGTGTTCATTTGAAAAAACAATCATTTTTGGAGCAAACTTAGAAAATATCCTCGCATACAGATAAATTACTTGATAACATTAAAGATATATACTGCACCTTGGACCACTCTCTGGCTCTCTGTTTGGTTCGGACGGCACTCCTCTCCTCAGCATACAGTGCACCAATGAATGAGCCAATTGAGGTCCCACCCACTATGTCAATAGGAATCCCTGCTTCCTCCATGGCTTTTATCACACCCACATGTGAACAACCTCTGCATGAGGGAATGCAAATATTTTAGACAACAGGCAGGTGTATAAGATGACAAATGCATTTCCAACATTATAATTTAAACAATACAAATCACCAAAGTTTCAAAACAGAGGACATGGACTCATTCTTGAAATGCTGCTTTACTTTGTGTTTATGGGGCACAAAAAAGGTGTACATTCACATTAGAACTCTTTACTTGCAATGCCACACACAAAAGTGAAGTGAAAGGCAGCTTTCGTTTGCTTAACAGGATTAAACAGCTTATTGTGACTCAGATCTCAGTGACTCTGCTCACCTAGCTCCACCTCCTCCGAGCACAACGGCGATGCTGTTTCCGGTCAGGACTCGGGCCAGCCGAGAGAAATCACTGTGTCTGTCTGCTGTTTTCTCAAACACCTTCTCATATACCTCCCTCTGTGCAAACATTTAAACAAAAACTGCTTTATATGGTAATAGTAAATTGACACAAAACAGCTACAAATTTTGTAAAAGTTGGCTTCATACCAGTTTGCTAGGACTGCGTCTGGAGAAGACCCTGCGGGGACACTTGAGGTGGAGATGCCCTGAGCACCAGCTACGCATGTTGAGCCACTCAACTGTCCTTGAGGGGCCAGGCCCATCCTCTTTGTGCAGAAGGACCAACTGCTTCAGAGCCCGGACTGCTGTGTTCTCCAGCATCTGCTCCAACTGGATAGAAAGACAGGAGAAGCAAGAGAGTTAGAGGGGGAACTGTTACCATTATATTCTTCCCTTCCCAGCCACAGAGACACATACTTCTCCCAGTGTAGGTTCCTGGTCGCCCAGGCCAACAATGAGGATGCAGTCAGCCTGGCGGATGCAACGTTGTGTCCATGGGGTCATGCTGTTGTCAGTCTGGTACAGGACAATACGATTGATGTCCTCCTGCTGGGCCAGCCAGCCAGAGAGACGATACTCATGTATACTGATGGACAGAGAAGAAAGGTAGAGGTGAGGATGTGTAACAGCATTTTAATTTATCAAAACAGACACAGACAGTGACTGAGAGGATAATAATGAACAAAGACAACAAAAGTAGAGACTAAAGTTAGTAAGGATAAACAAATGTATATGTAACAGGGAAAAGACAATAACGATAGAAAGAACAAATGAGTGATACAGTAAGTACAGTCAAACTAAAATGGGAAAAAATAAAGTGGAAGATAATTTAAAAAGTTGGCAGTTGGCTTTTGTGTTGACGATAAGATTGACTGAGATTGTTATCTCATTATCAGACTGACCTGTCCAATGCAGAAGCACCCAGACGCTCTCTGATTATGTCACTGGTTAATAGTAGAGTGGGTCCTGCAAGTGTCAAACAGAGGCAGTTTAAACTGTATTAATACAATACAGTTGTAATAATACAACTGTATTACAAATAGATGAAATAACATCCATGTGTCTTTCAATCTGCTTTACTTAAACATGCTGAATTAGGATGTAGCTACATAGAAATCCAGCAATCCCACAAAAAAAGGTTGTTCTGGACAAATAGAAAATCAGTGTGTCTACCAATGGCACTGAGGGCATGGCTAAGCTCCAGGTTGAACGCGTTGATCGGCACTTCATCACAGACAGGCAGCACAGCCACAGTGGAGAGGTTGCTGGCAGGGTTGGTGACGTCTGCACTTGTCGCCATACTGGGCAGACTGAGGGCTGAACCTGGATGACAGAAACACAGTGTGAGAGGGAAGCATGTGAGAAAAGCTTGAGGGTGGAAGAAGAAACACAGGCGGAGGAGGTTATGTGCAGATAAACTCCTCATCATTATCTTACCTGAGAACGGTCCACGACCCTGCTGAAGGTTACCAAGAATCTTCTGACCTAACAAGTGGATCAACCTCGTCACCACCTAAACACAGAAATTAAGCCTTAGTATTACACAGTACACAGCACTTCGACCATGTTTTCGTCAAAAAAGTCATGCACCTGTGGATATCGTCTTTTGATGTTGTTGAGTGTTCCCTCAGGCAGTTTAACCAGCTCCGTGTCTCTCACAGCGTGGACGGTGGTGGCTCTTGGCTGCCTGGTCAAGGCTTCCACCTAACGTGTAAAGCAGGACATCACAAAGTACAATTTTAAAACTAAATGGTGTTAGCGACAGCAAATTAGTAATGATAATAAACTGTTGTCAACATTTAAACCTTCATGACTGGGCTAGTCAGTTATTCAAATCTGGGAAAAAACATATGAAAGAACATGTTTGTTTTAACTACTGATGTTGTATAAAAAGACATCTGATCCAAATCGTCCTGATGTAGAATACTGCACCAATGTTGCATTACAAACAGTTGTTCTCACCACACCAATAAGATCTCCTCTTCCATATTCCCCCACCAGTTCTTTCTTGCCATTTGCTTTGCGGATGACTGAACGCAGACGTCCATTCAGAACAATGTAGGTGCAGTCTGACTGGTCATCCTGTCTGTAGATGCAGAATTTTTTTTTTTTTTTACAGTAACCATTACAAATAAATTGTAAAAGAATAGTCTGAGAGAATGAAAATGATTGTGATAAAACAAGTCAGTGATCAAGCATTGTTTGCACACAGAAAATAATAATTTCTTTATATGTCTATCCAAAGTAAAGCTGAGAGCAGAGTACCTGTAGAGGGCTCTGCCAGCTTCTACAGCCATCCAGTCAATAGCAAAGTCCATCTGCCTGACAAAAGCGGACATACGGATGGCGACCGTATGGGCCACACTCAGCACCACACTGGGCTGCTCCCTCATGATCCTGCAGGGGGCAGCACACAGAAAAGCCACCGAGATAACAAAGACTTACTTATTCCAGCATGAAATATGGTCAGAGTGAAGAAATGAGGCAAAACTTGTGGACTCTTGCAATGCAGACAATTTCAATTTGAACTTTTGTGCTCTGGAATAATGTAAGAATTGTAGGTTATAAATGTCCACTGGTGATTTGTCAGTATGTCTGTGAAATAATCTCATAATTTGCACATTTTGCAAAATAAATATTTGCTGACAGTAAAGCTGAATGACTCACTCATAGAAATCGGACTTTGAGATCTTCAGGTAAGTACAGTCTCGGACAGCCTTGATGGTAAAAATGAGGGGCTCTCCAGTGAGCACAGCGAGCTGACCCACCATCTCTCCTGGGTGAGTCACAAACAAGCAGACGGCTTCCTGCTTGTTGATCATCCGCTGGTAGACATGCAGACAACCAGACAGGACAAAGTGCAAACTCACGTCCTTAAGAAGTGAAAATAGGAAGAGAGAGAAAGCAGAAACGGGAGGACAAAAATAACTCTTATTGAATTATTTCACACATTAGATCTTTTATTTTGCAGTGATTTACTATATCTGACTGCTATTCTTGCTACTGCTTTACTACTACAACTTGAGGGAGAAAGATCAATTATTTTTAAGTTTTCAAAAAGCAGGTCCAGTGTGTCTTGTGTAAAGTACCTGGTCTCCCTGTCTTGCCAAGACGGCTCCAGCTTTTGCATGATGCAGAGTCACTCTCCCATTTAACAAGGCTGGGTCCTAAATTAGAGAAGACAGAAAGAGAAAATTTTTTAAAAAATATCAAGTCAAGCAGTAATAAATGGTGAAGTAGAGCGGAAGAACAATATGGACGAAATGTCTTCATTGTTCTTTGATGTAGACAATTCTGTAACATGTATTTAATGTATCACACTTTGATCTAGTTACAGTAATGGGATATTTTGAAAGATTAAGTGTCACAATACCAACTCAGCACAGCGAGAATTTACCACATATCGCATCAAATAAATGGATACAACTTCCCACCACAGATGTAGCACAGAAGTCTTGAGTCTATGGCTTTTCTAATGCAACCACGTTGAAACTCTTTTGCTAAAATCATTTTGTGACAACAAAATGTATCCAATTAAATTGTTGCAGCTGGTGATGGTGCCGATGTCATGTGAAGTAACAAAACAACAGAAAAACACAGTGTGTGAGCGAACAACAAAGAAAACAAACCTCAATCCTCATGAGTTTAAGGACCTCTTTTTGAGCTTCTTCGAACAGAGCAGCACTGGATCGACTGGATACAGGTGTAAAAATATTATCCACAGCTGGCTCTTCCTCTGGATAAAGGTAGATCCCAGATGGAACTTCATCTACTGTCACCCTCCTCTCACGTTGGTCCTGGGATATGGACTGTAATTACATACATTATCATTCATTCTAAAGTAGTACAACCTCCTGTTAAAACAAGAAATCCACATCTACTAAAATCTATGAATTATCACCTTATTGTTTTTGCAAAGTGTCAGATATTATCATATATGTAGCTAAATTTGACTTAATTTTAAATATTATTAGGTTACTTATATTATTTTACTGTTATTCATACCCAGTGGAGTAACTTTTAGTCTATGTTCACTAATGCCAGAGTGGTTGTTTATGCAGTTACTCAATTCTATGTCAGGGAACCAACAAATTGGACCTTATCTCATTTGTGTCCCAAGATTTGGCAGTGTACTGACCCGAGTAAAGGTAGGAGGAGTGTTGCCGTCCTCTGCAGAGACAGAAATCCTTCCTCTTTCATATGCCATGTCAAAGTCTGATCTCAGACCTTTCTGTATACCTGTACAAACAATATTTAGAAAACATTTTTTAGTCTTGAATCAACAACTTGGTGTGGTTAGGCAAAAATAATCCATCTTAACATAGGTTGATGCTTATGTTTGAGTATAACATATAAACAGCCTAATAGTCCAAAAACTGAAATGTATTGCCTATTTAAAATACAAATCATCAATCAACAGCTGTTTTCATGATCTAGATTAGGCTTTTTGTACACGTTTCCATCTGATGCAACATTACAGTGAAAATATATATAAAAATCACAAAAAACAAACAAATCAAGCTTTAAAGCATCCCATCCAATCGCCCTATGAGCCTTTTGGTGAACATCGGAAATGACCAGATTGTGTTCACATCTGTGTTCAGTGTGTACAAACAATAGTAGAAGAGTGAACTTTCGTGCATCTTGTAGTACTCTGATTTGTCCAGTGCAAAATGTAGGCATCTAAAGTTTAGAAACAGAAACTAAATGGGGCCAAAAAAGTTGAATACAGACGGAGCAAAGAGTCTGACATGCTCAAACAAAACAAATCTTAATCTCTGTAATTTCAAGTGTAAAATGAGTTTGCCTGTCTTTACTGTCACAACAACATTCCTCAATCACAACCCTGAGTTCATTTCACATACTAGACTTTGCATGCTCGACAACTTCATCGCTATCACATTTTAACATCTGTCAGCCATAAAACCTTCTGTCTTGACATGTCCATTACCTGCGGTGGGTTGGGCTGGTTTTGTTACAGCTACAGTAACTGTTCATACCTGACCAAAATAAGCAGCCTGAAAGGGTTTCTATAGAATAAATACCTTAGACAGTGACTGAGGTCAACATGCCTTAAGATTAGGAACATATATTATGTGTATTGGAGATTGGTATTATATCAGGAGAGATCAGAGCAGCCAAACCCTTTGTTACATAATTCAGCTAATCATTTTCTTCAGCAATGTTTTTGTGCAGTTTCTCAGAGTAGCACATTGCACAGGAACAAAATATTCTGTTATTGGCAAAGCTAAAGAAAAGCAAGTCAATATAATCTCTCTGAACAGGAGAGAAGTCTCTCACCAGCAATGTCCACAGGCATGGAGATTGTCCTACTAAGAGTTGGCACTGTTCCATCCTTGCCTTGTTCTCCTCCTGTGAAAAAACAAAATGTGCAGTATTAATCAGTAAACGAAAAGCATAGCTAGCAGTGGCCGAAAAATTAAAGCTTTACTTAAAACCCGTATATGGGTTCAGTTTCAGCTGTATACCTGCAACTTCACCCTTAATGGCAGCTTCCCGATGCTCCTCAGGCACTGTCAGGCTGCCAAAGCGCTTGCCATGGCGGACAGGACTGGTGCGAGTAACGTGGGGTGATTGAGGTGGCAGGCGCGAGGGCTGCATTTCCTATAAGACAAATGCGAGTAGTATATAAATGATGTATGTGACGTAAACAGTTCAAGTGTATGAGTGTTGGGATAGTGGAAGACAAGACACAACTATAGCATTTGATGACTCAATTCATAACAAAAACTGTATGTGTATTACTAAGCACGTTAGGTTCCAGGACAAAAGGGCAATGAAATCCATAACTGTTCCTGGGACAAGCTGGAACCAAGTGTACCAGACACTTCTCTGTTGCACCTAATCTGGCTAATCTGTTGCCAATTTGATGCCACGTTCACTTTGCTCTGAGCTCACGTATTCAAAGATACATATCAGTGTTTCAGCAGTTACCATGTGGTGATTCTGACTCCTTTGAAGAACTCATTCACATAATATAATCCTCTTGTTAGCAATTTGCAGACATCCACGGCTCTCTATAAATCTGTTGACAACTTCACTGAGCTGCTTTCTTTTGTCATAGCTGGTGATTTTAACACACTGATTATCTTGAGAGCAAACCTGCAAAGGAATTCTGTGGTTTACTTGGAACTTTGATCCGGTTCACCGTGTAAAAAGGCCCACACACATTTAGCATTTGCCGTCAGGAATGTTGGCCCTTCTCCTAATACCCAGACCAGATCAAAGAATGTATATCAATGAGCACAGTACCAGACCACTGCTGCAGCCATACAGAAGTAATTTGGATAGACTGACTACATTCATTGCTATCAATAATTAAAACTCTGGAGGATGTAGTGAAGAATTTTAGTTCTTCTGCCTTCTATTTTGACATCCTGCCAACCAGATGTTCAAAAGTGTTTTCAAATGTGTGTTGATGGGCTGGAAACTGTCATTAGCACACTTTAATCAGGCATTTTTTTCAAAATCATTTAGTATTGCAGCTGGTAGGCCCCTTTCTAAAGAAAGGTTTAACTTTAAAATTCATTGCACATGCAAATATAAAATTTACAGTCTGTTACAGATGGATTTCAATCTGGTTTCAAAAAATATGACAGCACTGGCACTGTATTGATAAAGGTGTTAAATGACATTTGTCTGAATACTTTATTTAGGAAAAAGCAGGTTGGATTGTCCACTATAGCCTTTAGTAAGTTTAGATCACACCTTGGCAATAGCTGTGCTGTTGGGGTATCACCATGGCAGGTGAAGTCCCCAAAGGTTCAATTCTTGGGTCAGTGTTATTTAACCTGTACATGCTCTGTCCTGATCAAACAATACATGAGAGTGAAATTGTCTATTACAGCTATTTAGACACCATTCAGATAAACTTTATTCAATGCTTAGAACACACTGACACAAGCAAGGACAGCTATTGCTTGATTCCTGAGTTGTAAAGATGAAAACTCAAATCAGAAAACTCTGTAAGCATCAGCAGCAACATGAGGGCAGTGAATGAATCAGCATCTCAAACAAACAGCAAAAACTGGACCAAACAAGATTTAGACAAGCTCGTTCATTGCCTTCATCTCCAGCAGGGTGAACTGTTTTCCCCGTTAGACAACTTGGGCGCTTTATATGCTTAAGCATATTACTTCTCTTCTTTATTCTTTCCATTGGTTTCCAGTGCCTGATGCTGCTTTATGAATCACTCATGCCAAAGTACATTTCTGATTTCCTTAAATAATATGAACCCATGAGTAACAGTGGGTAATTACTCAAATGAAGCAATTCATCTATATTACAACTTTGTAACAAACCTCATTTTATAAGTTTGACAAATTGTTTTTACACTCATCCCAGAGCTGTCAGTTAGCGTGTCCTTGTGATCTTTATGTTCACACACACACCCACACACAGATGCTGCTTGCATGCTCCCTCCTAGCTTGCAGCTATGAGTCTTAAGTAATTTAAGTTAAGTATGAGACACAGCAAGTACAGTGAAAATCAGCCCAGTGATAAACAGTAGCAGTCCCAGGTGCAGACGAGGAAGAACTGGCACCAAAAAAGAAAAAGCTATGGCAGTCCTGTGGGCATACTTGGCTTCAGTAAACACAACACAGAACAGAAGAAAGCTAATGCAAATGCTGCAAGGAAAATGTTGCCACTCTAAAGGAACACAACAATCTGTGTTTGTATATTTTGATGCTTTCGTCTGCTCGTGTAAAGTTTTTTGAATTGCCTCTTTGTTTAAAATGTGCTATATAAATAAAGCTGATGATGTTAAACCCCTGACAAATGTCAAACCACATTGCGCACAGATGTTTGCATGGGAGTGTCTGGTACACTGTGTGTGTGTCTGAATGCGTCTGTGTGTGTGAGAAAACTTACATGACTGAAGAGCTCATTGGTCAGACCCAGATAGTTGTGCAGGGCTAGGACTGTTACTCTTTGGAGACGAACCATGATAATCTGAGCAGACACAACAGGAAATTAGTCATTAGATGAAAGCAGACAGATGCTATTATCAAGACCACATCATGTCTTTGAGAGCATAGGGTTTTTACTCTAACAGTACATTCTGTTAAAACTTAAATCCATAATTAGGAGTCTAGTTTATCCACTAAGTGAAAACTAGAGTAAATATTGGGAAATGAATACAAAGCAAACACAACTCACCTGCACTACTCGCACTAAGCTCTCAGGGTACTTCTCAAATATAGACAGGAAGGCCTCTACAGGTAAACGGAGAACAGTGGAAACCTCTGCAGCTCGTGCTGACACTGTTCTGTAAGGCTTCTGGTGGCCCTGTACACAAAGATCACAAAAAACAGTTCACATTTTCTGAATCTACCTGTATCTACAGAAGCTCTTAAGTGGGATTTTGCTTCTTATAGTCATTGAGTTGTTACACAGTTGAAAAAAGGTTAGTCTTCAGGGTTAATATCATAGCAGCCCTCTACAGTTCAGACAGACTATGTAACCACTGCAATGGTTAAAAACTGAATCACAACTAAACTACAAGTACCGACTAATGTGTGAGTCATGTCCATACCAGTGGAAAAGGTTTGTTAAGTCATCTGGTGAGGTAAAGATGAAAGACTCTGGCAGGAAGTAGGTGGGGTCCAACACAGTGACGCAAAAGCATGTGTCTCATATGACAACGTTACACACAATTATGTGTATGTATGTGTATTGAGAAAGCCCATAGGTGTGGCATATTACCTTTGCTTGTGCAGCTTTGTGAGTGTGGCAAGAAGTGGGCGTGACTTACTGTGATAACATCCAGAATGCTGAGGAGGCTATGGACACTGTCTCCTGGGAAAACCTCCTTCACCACACTTTCTTTTCCATCCTGGAAGTAAAGTAATAAGACATTTATATTGGTATACACATCAACCAGCTGCTGTTTTTTATTTTGTTTTGACAAACTTGAGTAACTGCACCCTCATGGTGTCACAGCTATACATAAAGCCTGCACTAGTATCTCTTTAAGGACAAAAATCCCAGGTAAGACTTGTTAAATAGCCGTGAAATTAAATACTGGCTTTAAGATACTTAGAGCATGAGATTGTCTAAGTGAAATGTTAGTGGCAATGAGTTGCTAAAGCCAAAACTCCCGTTTGTTAAGCACCTAAGTAGATTTACTCTCCTGCACGTGTGTGTGCATACGTGCATGCGTGCACGCATGTGTGTGTAAGCTTGCATTAGTCTTCACGACAACATACATGAAATTCACAAGTAAAAAGACTGAAAGAGATACACATGCATACCGCTCCAGTAAGGCACAATTCTAGTTTTCCATCCTGAACCACGTAGATACTGCTATCGGGCTGGCCTGGCCTGAAGACATACTCCCCTTGTTGGAATTGCAGAAACACCATGTGTTTGCACAGCTCCAGGAAGAGGGGCTTCTCAAAGTGGCCCAGCACTCTGCAGTGGAGGACAAAAGAGAGGTTAGGAGGTGCACACATGCCCGCAAACAGGTGTCTAACCACTTGGTCTGTACAAATAAGAAGTGAACAGTTAATGTGGTCTGTCTAAGTACATTTGTGTATTTACAATGCCTATATCAAGTATTCTCCCCCACTGGAAGTTTTCCGTTTTTATTCCTTTTCAACATTGAATCATAGTCACTTGGCTCTTTTTGACAAGAGTCTACAAAAAGAGACTTTGTTATATCAACGTGAAAACAAATTTCTACAAAGTAATGTCAATTAATTAAAATATAAATGTCAAATAAGTGACTGCATAGGTATCTGAACCCTTTATGTCAGAATCTAGTAGATGCACCTTTGTCTACAATTACATTAATAAGCCTGTGTGGATAGGTCTCAATCAGCCTTGCACATCTGGACACCGCAATTTTACTCCATTCTCCTTTGCAAAACTGTGAGATTGCACATGGATTGTGAGTGAACGGGTATTTTCAAGTCCAGCCACAAACTCTCTATTGATCTTTTTCAAAGCTGCTGTTCTCTTGCACACTGCATCAGGTTGTCCTCCAGGATTTCCCTATACTTTGCTGCCTTCATTTTACCCTCTACCTTTACAAACCCATGGCCTGCTGCTGAGAAGCAACCCAAATTATGATGCTACCATCACTGTATTTCACAGTAGGGATGGTGTGTTGGTATTGATGTGCAGCATCGAGTCTGATGGCCAAAAACTACTTTTTGGTCTCATCAGACTCAAAAACTTTCTTCGAGCTGACTTCAGAGTTTTCCCACATGCCCAGGCAAACTTTAGTCAAGATTTAATATGAGTTTTTACAATAGTGGCTTTCTCTTTGCCGCTCTCCCATAAAGTTTTGACTGGTGAAGAACCTGTCAACAGCTGTTGTATGCACAGTCTCTCCTATCTCAGCAGCTGAAGCTTTTAACTCCTTTAGAAAACTACCGGTATTTCTTATTGATGAATGTAACTTTACTCCACAGGATATCCATGGACTTAGAATTTTTTATTGTATCCATATTCTGACTTAGATTTTTCAACAACCTTTTTACAGAGCTGCTTGGAGCATTCTTCTGTCTTTGTGGTGTAGTTAAAGCCAGGAGTACTGATTCACCAGTGACTAGACCTTCCAGATGCAGGTGTCTTTATACTACATTCTCTTGAGACATATTTCCTGCACTCAGATGGTCTCCACTTCAATAACTGTTGGAGTTGCACCAATTATTTGCACCTGTGTCGAATTAGGTGAGCCACTTTAAATGGGCTGAATACTTATGCTGTCACTATTTTATCTTTTATATTTTTAGTTAATTGCCATTATTTTGTACAAATCAGTTTTTCTTTGACATGAAAGGGTCTGTTTTTGTAAATTCTTGTCAAAAAAGACAATTAAATTGAGCATGATTAAAAGTTACAAAGCAATATTAGAAGGGTCAGCACTTTTTATAGGCACTGTGACTGAACTTTATGAGCACAGCTCAACTGCTGCTTCACAACAGAACCTCACATCTCAAAGGTATTCCAATAAGAGCAAGGCTCATGTTTAATACTAACAAATCATGCAAATCAGCTCAGTACTTAACAAACAAATTGGCCCTTTTGAACACTGTGTTTTATAGTTCATAATAACACAATCCCACAGACATACAGATGACAAACCTACCGGACATTTTTGAGCATGTAGAGCACCTCAGAGGGAAGGTGGGAGTTGGCCACATCAAATTCGGTAAGGTCTGCCTCCAGCACCGAGGGTGGAGGCTCCTTGGCCTGAAGGGTGGGCACCTCCTTCTTAAAGCGCAGGATCCTAAACAAGTAAGAGACACGGAAACAATGGGATAGAGAGAGATTAAAAGATGGGAAAAAGCATGAACTGCTAGTTATCAGTATGTCAGTGAAATGAAAAAGGCTTATGGTTATTGGCTGATGTGAGCTGTCTAGTGTACTTTTTGGCAATGTTGAGCATCTTCTGCTTCTTCTTTAGGCGTGGCCGAGAGGAGGAGGACGTACCCACCAGGGAAGAGGTAGACTGGGAGACCTGTTGAGAAACATTTGTGGTTTAAATGTTATTCTCATTGTATTAGTTCTGCATTAAGTGCTATAATGGAATGGTTAAAAATATACATGTGACTCCGTGACCGAGAGCCAGTTGCAAACAAACTTTTTAAATTATTATCATTTTCAGTCACACACTCACTTTACGCATGATCTTTCTCCCGTAGAACATAACTTTGTCCCTCTTGCGAAAGCGGTATTTGGGTGCCTCCTGAGCTTCTAGGTCTGTGAAATAGGATAAATGACAAATTAAGGATTGAACTACATACACCTAATTGATGTCTTCTCAGTGCATGCTTCTTAGCAATAACTAACTTCGAAGCTGGATCCTCCGCAAGATGAAGAAGATGAGGATGGCAATGAGGACTATGGCGATACCTGCACCAATCACCATCCCCACCATCTAAAGAGAGGGGAACAAAAGAAGATAGTTGAAGATGAGGGTATAATTAAATAAAACTAAGGTACTGAATTTATGTCTACTGTTTTAATGCATATATATTATCAACTTTAATACCTACTATTGCATTATTATTTAATCTATCTGTGTTATCTAAGTCTTAGTAGGCAAAAATGTTTTCCCTTGTTTTCTGACTTTAGTTATGGTGAGTCATGTATGGTGGTAATGCTATTCCCTGCTGGCATGTCCAAACAGGAGCTAAATGAGGACAAGGAGAAAAGAGAAATAATCCCAGTGAAACCTCTCTGCACACTCACCATGCTCGTCTGTAGTTCTTCCTCCACAAATGTCTTGATGTTATTAAACCCGTCCTAATGTAACAAGGAATTACAGAGACATATTACTCATCTGAAAAGGAAAATGTCAAAACTTCTACAATCAGCATGCTAATTGCTTTAGGCTGAAACGTAGCTATATGAAGCTGGAGCCCAAAGGCTCCAATTCCACTGAAGTGTAGTGCAATGTGGGAATTTGTCCTGGAGGCATGAATGTCTGGCTAGGAATGGGGGATAAGGATGTAGCATCTCATCAGATCTTCTCCATGCTTGTGCCTTTACTTCCATTTTTCACACTACTAAAACAGATCACCACACAGAGCTTCTCAGCTCTGCCTTGTTTTTATAGACACAGGGCTCCAGATGTAAAGCTGCTGAGCTCACATGCAACAAAAGGCCCAGCAGGTATTCATCACTAATGTTTGGTAACATAAAACTAAACACTTTTTACTATTCCAACCAACACTGTCAGCGTGGGGAGTGCAAAGATCCTGTGGCCAAAATAAACT
This sequence comes from Dascyllus trimaculatus, assembly GCA_024666655.1. Lineage (NCBI taxonomy): Eukaryota > Metazoa > Chordata > Actinopteri > Pomacentridae > Dascyllus > Dascyllus trimaculatus. The sequence continues at coordinate 18,445,450 of CM045447.1, read as the reverse complement.
GGTTTTTATTAGTGTGTGTCTATATGTGTGTGTAAATGTGTGCTTGACTAACAAACCATCAGATACAGTATTGTAAGAGCAAGAGTAATAGGTTTTTAGTGTTCTGGCTGACAGCCAATGAGACTGCATATCTGTTATCTGTGGTTATTGATTAGTGTGAAGAGTTAAGGGCTGTTTGGCAGTAAAAGGCCTAAGCTGGACATAGGGGATATTGACAGTGGGGCTGACAAATGGGTAAAGCATAGGGAACATGTGCACACGGAAATGCATTTCAGTTGGAGACTTCAAGTAGAAACAATGTCTAAAAATCAAAGTGTAAGTCTGGTAAGTGTATACGCGTGTGCAATTGTCTGAAGGTGATGTGTACAACAAATTGACAAGAAAAAAAATCATACAGTGCATGAATAAAAAACAATGTGTACCTGAAAAACAAGAGAAACAAAGAGGACATTGGCTCAGCTCAAAATCCCCAGTGACTGTGGGAATTGTGCTTCGTTGTGAGTCTATTATGACCTGTGACTGTGGCTGTTTAAAATGATAAGTTCAATTGAGAAAGAAAGTCTCAGTTTACAGGTTACATTTATCCGACCAATGTTGGGAAAGGTTGAGCTTAATGCTGACTTTAAAGGACCTATTGTTATAGACTGCTGTTGTGTCCTGTGCTGTCAGTTGGCTGTCATTTTAGTTCTGTTTATGTCACTAAACGTGTACCCTTAAAGGAACTGGCTGTTACAAGTTAAAAACACAGTGTGCTGGCACAATCGCTGCTCCCACATTATGTTTGTTGTTTGTGAGAGACTTTTTGTTTGCTAAAGTAAGCATTTCTGGCATACTCTAGGGTCGGACTTGCAAAATTGGCACGATAGACAAGGCTTCTCCATTTTTCTTAGCACACACACTGATATTTCAGGGATGCATTTACTTGAACACCAAGGTTTTATCACTTGACCCCATGTGTTTAATATATATGAAAACAAATATAGCAAACAAAGCGACCTCTGGAATGTCTCCTTGGACCTCTTGTTCCGAGGTACTCTGTCCCATTGTAACCCTGTTTCTTCATAGGGATGGTCCATCAACGGCCACTGGAAGAAAGACAGATATGTATACTCAACAGAACGCTTTTTGACACATCAAAGCATGAAAAGTACCAGTGTAAATAATTAACTTAAAGGTGGCTGAATTCTATTAAGTTGCTTCAGAGGATTGCTACTGTGCATGTTGGGCCACTGTCACAATATCATGGCTCACTGGTACACTTCATACTTCAATTATTAAGGTCTGTATGTGCGTGTAGCTGCAACTGATAAATGTGAACAAACACTTAGCAATCCAGATGTTTCAGGGTAATCTCCTACAAAGTGACCACACCATAGTTTATACGTTCAAGAATATTTCCTATTGTTACTGTGGACATGCAGCACATGAACAGACTGTTCCAGGATACACAAAACCAAAGAGATGAGAAAATGTGGTTTAAAGAGAGGAAGATGTTGTTAACAGCACACAGCCTTGCCTTTGTGCAGACTGTGCAGACAGTTCAGTCTCTGACTAAACTGTTTGAATTCTTAACTGTCTGGTTGTAATAACCATACTTAATCTCTCCCTCAAAATCACTTTAACTGTGCACTGCAGACAGAGAGGGATCAAATTATTGCATCCTACAACAGCACACTGTTAGGACACTGAGCCAGGCTTTTGTCTCTATCACACACAAACACAGCAGGCTGTCAAGATCACAGATAAAAACCCATCCAGATGGTAACCCCTTCCCCTTGTTTTATCCCTCCCTCCCCATTCACCCCAAAAAGGGATGATCTCCTTGTTGTCCCAGTAAAATGATGCCATCTCTATTAGGGATTTAGACAGGACAGTTAAGGCATCACAGAACGATGAAACAAAATCAGACTGAAAAAAAGTTTGTTGGCATAGTGTCTCAATACAGTTTCTTTTTTGTGTGTGTGCCTGTCAGTTTGTGTGAGTTTATTGTCATTATGAGCTAGTGCAATTGATCTTTGCAAGGAACAAGATCTACACTATATACACACACACACACACACACACACTGAGCTAATGCACAGAAGAAATAATTCCTAGAGTTCATCCAGGCTGGCTGCATACCACCATCACTGCCCACATCTGTCAGTACAGGCTGATTCAGCTGACACAGGCATACATGCTAAAGCAGGGACAACAAGCTTCATTCACTGTCTATAGACAAATATACAGCTATACCAGCTTAGCTCACTGAGGTCAACCGATTTCCCACTCCTACTCTGGAAACTCCAGCAGAAAGTGAGGCTGAAGGGAAAACAAGCTGGCGAACAACACAGACTCTATGTTTGCTGAGGGCATACAAAGTAGGCTACTGCAGTAGCATAAAGAAGCCTATAAACAAGCAAGCATCTCATGGCTAAGAAAAGACAGGACAATAGCCATAGGACACAAACGGGCCACTTTTTCCTGTGTTCTAACGTCTTTCATTTAATGGATGTCTGAATGCATGTCAATGTTGAGTGAAGAGAAGGGAGGGAATCCCATCTAATCTAATAACAAACTGTGATGCAATTAAATCAGAATTACTAATCCAATATAATTCATTACACTGAATATTGCTCTGCTGTAATAAATAAATAATGACAACAACAAAACCTTTTGTTTACTCTTTTTACTTTCTGACAGCATTAACTAATTATTATTTTTAAAATATTATTCTGCCAATTATCTTCCCTCCACAACTTCCAAAAGTGACATTTTCAAATGTCACATTTTGTCTGACGAGAAGTCCAAAAACCTGAGACTCTTCAGATATTTTTGTCTCTATTTCTGCTTGAAAAAGGGCTGAAATTATACATCAACTCATAATCAAATCAAATCAAATCAAACTTTATTTATATAGCACTTTTCATATAATTAAAATGCAACGCAAAGTGCTTCACAATGTTAAAAACATTAAAAACAAGCACCCATCCATCCCTCCCTCCCTCCCTCCATATATACACATAACTGTAGAAGCACGCCAACACACACACCCATACATGCACACACACACCCACACACACTCTCAGCACTGACTGTAGGGAGACATGGCATGGCACTGAGGATCATGGAAAACGCCTACACTGGGGTCCTCCACACTGGGAGGAGCCATAGGCCATGACCACCGGGGACGCCGGCACACGGACCCCCGACCCCGACAGACAGGGGGAACCCCACACCAAGGTGAGGAGCCCCCCAACCGGCCGGGCCAAAGGGACCCGCGGACAGAACCCCCAGCAGCAGGCCAGACACAGCCCCCAGTGTGGAGGACCATCCTGAGGAAACACTGGAAAAAACCTAAAAGTTTTAAACTATAAGAAAGAATAAAAGACCTAAGACATAAGTAAAAAGGTTAAAAGAGTAAAATACATAAAGTAATAAATAGAAAATAATAAGAACATCATAAAGCAGCCATCAGTTTTTTTATGTTGCTCAACTAATAATTTCATCAATATACTGTCACATTTCAATGCTGAAGTTTGGTTACAAATAACAATGACTATGTTTTGTACTAATACTGACTGTTAACATTTGCACAACATATGTGTCAATGATACTAGCAATGCTGCAACATTGTCTTGGCAACATATAAAGTGACAACACAGACTGGCATCAGCTGCAGCTTTGGTCTGGTGCATTTCCTGCTTAATCTATGCCATCTGTGACTGGGAGACGGTGGCTGAACTGCTGTATAGATGAAATTCAATCAGTGAAAAGCTAAGGATGGAGTGTCATGTTACATGAGGTAACCTTGTGACTCAAACAAACAGAATAGGATGCTGCTTTGAAGGACACACAGTTTTAAGGCCATAATATTACAAAACAAAATCTGTAGCATAAATGCTGACTATTCAACACTTATTTTAACATTAAATTTATAAATTAACTCCCCTATATTTATTCATATATAATAAGAGGGGGTTTCATTTCAACAGATATTGTGAATGAAAATTTGAATACCATTATTTAAAACTAATAAATCCAAAACAAATAATTAAAACTGTGATCTCATAATGCTACATCTTAATGTCGAGGACAAGTAACTTAATTGATTAACATAGGATGCTCTTGTCCCTAGTGTGATAAATCAATTCTTACTCTGTCGGTGGTGCAGCAGTCTCTATACAAAAAAGCTTGCATCACTCCAGATAATAAACTTGTTGCCACATGTGACACATGACTTCAGATTGCTTCTCTTTGTTTCAACATAGCTTTATGTTTGGTAACACCACTGTAAGAAAAGCACAGACCCGCAGCCCAGTAGGGATGAGACAGTAGCCAACCTCTAGCCTCCTAGCAGTGCCTCCCTCCATGCAGACCTACTCCCATTGTCCTGTATGAACAATGTAGCTAGTGTTGACTCCACTGTCCAGGGTCAGACCTGGGCCGACTACTCACACAACCATGCCTGTTGTCACCTAACACAATACGCACTCTAGGCCATGAAATTCACAATAACAATAACAAGGATGTAGGTTAACAAGGCCTCACACATCATAAGGCACATTTAGATTATATATAGCTGGAAACTGTCAAAACTCAAGGTAAAAAACATTACAAAGTGATGTGACGGCACTGAATTCACATCTTAATGACTAAAAGTTGGAAGCAGAAAGCTGCAGAGAAACATGAAACAAGGTTACATGGAGAGCCTGACTGATTCACTGGCATATTTAGGTCTATCACAAATATACATTTTGATCAGTATATATGAAAATGAAAGCTTATTTTAAAAGAACACAATGCATAAATTTTCTCTTTCTATAAATTCTGCACACGGACTCTGTTGAGTGCCGACTTTAAGCAACGCTTTCATCTAGTTGCTGAGATGCAATATTGGAAAGTGATACATGAAGTCCCCATCTTTTACTCTGCTGGTTAGCAAACCTGCAAACTGAATAATTCCAGTCACTGCATTTACAAAAGCTGAAATTTAAGTCTGTTTTTCCATTGGATACGTAGACGGTTTCTCCAGAATGTTTAGAGCAGAGGCACTATTCATGTTTCGACTTGGCAGTAGCGAATCATATTCATCGAATCATATAAATAATATTGAAATATTGCACATAAAAAATGAATTGGTTATTGGTTAAATAAGGAGTAAGAATAAATCTGTAGCATGAATTACACAGTCAGCTTGACGGAGTAGAAACTACATGGAGAAAGCATGAGGCATTGTTGCCTGCCATGGACTACCATAGACTATATAGCTAAATATATAGAAACATCCATCTTCAATAAGTTATTTAGATTATAGAATTGAGCTATGATATATATAAATATAATTCAGTGTAAAATACGTGTTCATGCATATATACATATTTACACACACAAGCTGGACTATCACCTTTGACCCTGGTAGTCAAATCAAACAATAAAATTTCACTTCACACTATACTTTTACAAAAATAAATTGTTTTTAAAAAATGATGTAGTTTTGAGGGCTTGCACAAAAGGGAACTTTAAACAGAATAAATATTGCATTGGCCCTGACACAAACAGCAGCAAACTAGTGACCAAGGTGAACTTTGAGGACGACATCAGGTCATATTTCCCTCCAGCCAAAATAGTTGTGCATAATTTGCACCCACACAGAGGCGTTGGCTTACTGACCTCTGGTGAATCCCTTGGCAGGATTGTTTGCTTGTGTTGTACACACGCGAAGTCGGTGTGAAACCTTTTAGCACAATACAAAAAAGCGATGTTTTCTTTGAGCAAGCTCGTACGACATTAAACTAGCTAGTTCACACCAGTAGAGGGTGTTTTTTGTCGCAGTAGTGTACCGTCATATGAAACCTATACAGTAGTGGCTGAATAGATAACATAATAGTTAGGCCTCATTGTTTATACACAAAATATGAGCTTGTCGAATTTAACTAAAAACCTAATATGAATATCCCCAAAAACGCTAAATGTCTCTTAAAGTTCAATGAACAGCAAAATCAACATATTTCCATCCTTCAGAGCAGAGGGCACCTGACAGACTCTCCCATCTAGACCGTAATCTGATGGCTAACAGTGTCACTGGTTAGCTAGCTGTCGATACCATTGACGCGCTTTACCGTGGTCACCGTCAACGACACGCAAGTACAGCAACTTCTAAATATCAGAAATATTACCGTGAAAACAAGCTCAGGATATTTTCTAGTCTCCCCTTTTGACCTCCACACGAGCAATCTGACAACAGCTCTAACGGTTATTGACACACTTGAGCAGATAGCTCCCGTGTTCACCCCGGCTTCCCACCGACGCTGGAGGAAAACTTGCGGTAAATCAAAAAGCCGTATACTAAAACCTACACTAAAGACATGTCATTAAATTATAGATTGGGTTAATAAAATGGGGCATTTACCTGAGCTGATGGACTACCGCCAATCGCTGCTGACTGTCATGTAAAAAACAACGGAAATCATCTTCCGTGAAGCCCCTCCTGTTTTACTTCCACAAGAATTCTGACCAATCAACAACCCATGTGCCGTAAAGCTGGACCAATTAAAATCTAAGGTTGGGCTGAAGCACCGATGTCCCGCCCATTGCTATGTAAATAAATAGCCGGTGTCCAATCAGCGTTTAGGGAAACAAAAAGACGATCCATGATTGGAAAATATAAGGAATGATTGACATCAAGTTAACCTGTAATTGGACTTCGACATCGGACCGTGAAGTGTATGCACAGGACACTGCAGTATTATTTCAGATGAGTAAATACGTTACCAATAATATGCTAACGCACAAGTCAAACGCTATTAATAATTTTAGTAATGAGATTACAAGAATTCTGTTATTCACCACATTTATGCTCAACTGTATTTCATATCTGCCATTACCTGAAACAGAAAATGTCTCAGGCCTCACAGGTTTGATTTTACATCTACAGCAGCATCAGCCTCGGCCAACACTTATAGTTAATGTTATCAATCAAAAAGGAACGCAGATTTATGATTACGTTATAAGGTATACCAGCACGTAAGAAAACTCATGCTTTAACCTTCCACTTTAGCTAAAATTAAAGCAACAATGCCCCCTTGTGGCCACTACCTATAAATTCACAAACTACCATTAAACAGCTGTTAAGCACATATTCCTTTCACACATTCATAAAATAATGAAGTCATGAAATAGTTCTCTTTAAAATACATCATCTTTATTGGGAGGTGAGTCTCGAGAGACAGGATTACAATTCTGCAATGGGCTTGTGGGGCCAGTAAGGGTGTTTGACCTTGTCCAACTTGGTCTCTGGGAAGGTGTTGTTGAGGTCCTCGATGGTCATCTGATCAAAGGGGATCATGTTCTTAAATTTATCCAGCTGTGAACACACAAAGCAGAAAACTTAGAAAAATAGTAGGGTGTTTGCAAATTCCCTTAAGATGTTCATGGAGTGTTTTAGCAGCGTATGCAACAACTGCCTCACCTCCTGTTCATACTGAGCAATGCGGGCCTTAGATCCTTCAATGTAGGTTGATGCACTTTTGTTCTGTTAGAGAAAAGTGATATTATACATCTTTAAAATTAAAACAACAACTGCATATCCAACCACTGCAGCCTGCTTAATTCCAAATGGTTGATCAGTATCACAATTCCCACAATAGGTAGAAAAAAAACATAGATTTAGTTTGATTTTGAAATCTTGTTTCAACATTACATGTGTCAAGTAAAAGATCAGCAAAAGTTCAGTCCCTGAAGTTCAAGCTAAAACACATGCAGTACATGATTTTTTTTGGTGTAACCACTTACAGCCTCAGCCTCCTGTGCAGTGATGGCACTCGTTTGTGTGTCTGCAGGCTCAGGAATCTGCAGTGCTTTGAACTGTGTACAGAAGAATATTAATGTGTTACCACTGTAATGTAATGCAACAAGCATATATCAAACTAATACAAAATTGTACAATTATGACTCAAATGAACATCCACCTGCTAAAGTGGCTAAAGCATAATATTTTTTTCTGACTCACAAAAATGCAGTTTAAGCTACGGTTTACTTACGATGTGCTATTGACTAGCACGATAATTCTCAGAGCTGTTCAGACCACAGACTGCATATAAAGATGCACAAAGCATCACCACTTCCTCCTGTTGTACAAAATTGTTGTATAGATATATCTATTCCTTTCTCTGATTCAATACTGCACAGACTCTGCTTATGAATAATGTCAGCAGTGCACAGTGTCAGTGCAGATATGCCAAATATTTAGGCTTAATTTTTAAAGAGTTGCCATAACATCCATCTTTATGTACAATTTTTCAGACAAAAAAATATCTTGAGTGACAAACTAAGATTTGTTTGTTACATCAGTTAAATTACAGCATTTACATACAATGCCAGAAGAGACTTCCTAGAATACATTCATCTCGATTCAACAATGTCACATTATTTGGAAAGCCTCTAAGAAATATGCCACCAACAATTCAAGTCAAATTTGCTATGTCAAAAGTAGGATTCTCGCACATTCCTGAATTAGATGCCTACTTAACGCTCATAGCCAGTTGAGTGAAGCTCACCTTCTTCTCAAACTCATCAACCATCCCAGCTTTGGCCACTGCGCCTCTGTAGTAACTCCAGTCGATGGCTGCAGGAGCCTCTGGCAGGGAGGTCAGTCTGGTGTAAAGACAGAAAAAAATCAAGCTAACAAATGGCAATGGAGGTACAAGGGGCAAACAAAAAAGGACACTAAATAATCATACAAATACAACAAATGATTAAGAGTTGGGATGTTATGTTATGTAGGTGAGAGAGTGTGTGCAAGACAAAATCTGATACAAAGTACAAAGATATTTCCTTTTGTATTATTTAAATGCCGACTACAGCCCTGATATGCCAGAAAAGAAAATACAAATACAACGAAGTGCTGTACACTCTGAATAAAAACAGTCTTGTGTGCTAACACTTGTTTATGTCCTTCCAGCATCTTGTAAACCCTCTCAGCCAGGAAAGCAGTGGACACATAGCCTCTTTAGGCCGCATATGTACCATCCTCTCAGTGCAGGCAAAAGAAATGCATATCAGACTCCAGTAAAAGTCACCTCAGATCAATGTTGCTTTGTTAATCAGCAAAAAAACACCCTCTGCTATAAACCAATGATATTTAAATTAAAAGCCCTATTTGTTGTCCTCTTTCACAAAAACAAAACAGGGAAATCAATTTTCACAATATAATACTAAAGATGACCAATGCCAACCATTCACTTCTAAACCCTGCAGGTCGTGTATAACATACTTGGCAGCGATGGCATCACTGCGGGTCTTCAGTGCGTTGAACATGCCACGCTGGTTGGGTGGAACCCGTTCAGCAAAAGCCACCCAGTCAATGGCCTTCAGGGCTACACGACGGCCTGCCATCTTGACTGTCTGAAAATAAAGGGAAACCTTCTTTAGTCCAAACCAACCCTTGGGCACAGTGGTGAAAAGGTTTTTGTAGAGAGACCCTCAAATCAAAAACACATCACATCCAATTTAGGGTGTGTGCCACCAAACATGATTTGTGGCATCACAACTAGAGGCCGAGCATAGCTGCCAATCAGTTGCCTACTCTCCTAATCCTGGTGCAACTTGGAGCAGCACGATATGGAGAAATGTAAGATTTATATGCAATAAATAAACTTCTGAAATGTAAAATTATTAGCACAGATTCTGGATTTTTCAGTCACACAAGAGGCTAAACACAATTTCATGAATTTCTAACTGGGTAGCTCAACTTCTTTAAAAAAGAACTTATTAGACACATATTCAAGGCATAGACTATTTTTACATGTATTTTATGTCTGCCAAGGATCGTCAATGAAGGTTATAATATTCAAGTTATATTAAATTTGTTTTTTATGTAAGCAAAACAGTATTGACTCTAACTTGCTTGCTTGCTTATCGAGATAGTTTACAAGATTTTGTGTGTCAACCCATTTTACCAAGGTTAAAACAGTACAAATGCTTGGTGTCATAGAGAGCTGTCTATTTAACTTCATGATAACTCTGGATGCTATTGTTTATTTTTAACAGTGGCATTAAATTAGCCTGCATACATAAATTGGAAATTGATCATGTGTGGTCAGACTATATGGAACTATTGTTTCCACAACCATATATGTATGTGTAACCAGTCCAGTTGACCTTTGGATTTATACTGTGTGTTTTATGTTTAACATACAGATCTGCATGATGCTGAAACCTGGGAATACTCTTTATCGATTAAATGAAGTCTACTTTTAACTTAGACACAACCAAAAACACGGTCACTTCTAGGTTTCTGTGCACGTAAACGTAAATCATAACGCAGTGATTCAATTTAACTTCATTTTGGATGTCTTATAGCAGGATTTCTGTGTCATGGTGTCAAAATATCACGTTTATGCTAAACCACAGCGATAAATAACGCAAGCAGAAATCAAGCCTGTGCAGTCACTTCATATAGAGTGCCGATAAAGGCCTTCTAACTGCATGTGCTAAATAATAACGCATTTTCAGGACGGTTGATAAAAGAATTGTCTGAAAGCAACCAATAACACTGTCCTTGACATTATGTTCAACTCCAGACCGCTGCAAGAATAGCTAACGTTAGCAAGCTGTGTTAGCCTGCTAGCCAAGGTCAGAGATGTATCTCCGTGGCGACGCTATTTTCACTAAACACGAACCGAAAAGCTAAACTCACTTTGACATCTTGTGCAAAACGACACGTGTGTGGGCTCAACAAATTAGTATTTACACAGTATTTTACCAAACGTTTTTTTCATTCAATAACCCGGTGTGCTGCTGTACTCACCTCGCTGCAAGAGTCGTCTGTGACAGGACGGAGGAAGTTCTTCTTCTTCTTCTTCAGCAGCAGCAACAGCAGAGAGGCGCCACCGCCCCCTACCGGCCAACCTGAGGACTCACACTGACTTACACTGCCGGCGTTTGTTCGTCGAAAGCTCCGCAGTTCGTATCTGTGTCTCCATATCTGCAACTCAGTGCTTCGGTGGCAAATAAAGACCAAATAGGCTATAGGTTGTACTAAATTCCACTAATTAAAAGCAGCATTTTTTGAGATTTGTTTAAGATGAAGGCACTGGTTTGCTTTAATTGGAGGTAGAATAACAAGAAAAAAGTTTTTTTTTTTAATGGAAATAAAACTTTAATATTATTACTTTTCCTTTTAAATAAGAAAGACTGGAGTTAAATAGATGGTTATTCTAATGTAATAAGCCTACAATACAAAGTTAAAGTGTGAAGCACCAGGCAACAATTGCAAATACATAAAATGCATCACTTTCCAAGACGGAATTGGCACTAAAAGATCATTTTCTTCAGCCTAATGAAGCTGATAGTCTGTGCTCCTCTTATAATATCTCTGCAGTTTAGGTTCAGGTGCAGGTAGAAAGAAGTGCAAAGATACAAATAATCTCACAAGTGCATTTACATGCATGTTATTTGAAAAGAAATAACTATTTAATTGTAAAATTGTTTCTTGTTTTACCTGACAGGCGTACATGCGTTGGCATGTGTTCGTTTTGCTCTATATAGCAGGTCATTACTATCTATTCAATTTATTAAAGGACTAAATAAGTTGGATAAAATTTATTTTCATTAACCTTTTTTAAAAAAAATAAATGTGCCAAAGAAGACATGCAGAAAAGTTAAAAGCTGTACAGAATTGTGGTTCAAATTTTTAATCTTATTAGGTTCCAACTGAAACGTACCTGGAAAATTTCCTTCAAAATAAGTAATTCATACCACACATTTTATATTTTGATGTCAAGTAAGTAAAGCAAAAGGCACCAGACTGGAAAAACCACAGTATTATTTAGCAATTCTCAAATTAGATAATAAAAATTAAGTAGGAAATGTAAATCAGGCAGTGAAGTTTTTGGCAAAAACAGATGATTCTTTCATGCAAATACAATAATCTAATATAACCTGGTGTGGAACCTTTAATGCAGTTATATTTCTTGCACTGTGCACAAACCCGCACCAAACCCAGGTCAAATGTTAAGAGATTAAAATGAAAAGCAGGGAGAAAAAGTTATACAAAGAGTCAGCCACTTCCAGGTCTTGTATAATGTTTATTTACTAAAATCAGTTTTTACAAGTAACTGAACATTTAGATAGACTGATGTATGTACACAGTACAGATACAAAGATATTCAATAAATACCACTTTTCCTGCTCTTCAGAGGCTGCAGGCTTGTTGTGAACACTACAAATTTTATTTACATTTACAGCAAAAATTCCTCAGAAAATAACTAGTAAGACTCTCTTAAAGGCCACGTCGTGAGAGTTAAAAATACTAATACGTGTATTTTTCTAAAATATAATTTTGTCCCCTTTTTACAAAATATAGAAACTGAACTGCTGTGAGGAAACATTAAACTGCAGTTTTTTTACCCGAGAATTACAGAAAACAGTCAAAGCTGGATGAAGAGAAATACTTCAAGTGATAATAAAGACACTGTGTGGTCTTAAGGCACCGATTAAGTACTTTTCTGTTGCTTTAGAGGATTCTTCCTCCACTTCAGTGGATTATTGCCTTTATGTTTGGACACTTAAATGTCCAGTTTCACAAACCACTGCGGAGCTCTGTGGATGGACCAGAATGGAGTGTTTAAGGCATGCCATTTAAAACCTGATGTTTGGGAGAAGTAATTTAAGCCTGTGAATCCACAATCCACAGAACTGGACAGAAATGAGGAGAGCAAGTGAGCGCACTTGGATTACGCACACATTTATAAAACATAATCTGAACCCACGTTTTGAAATGTCTTCAGTTTTGGAGTTTAGAGAAAATCTCATCTCCAAATTTGAGTTTAGAGGAAAAATTAACTTCAAATTGGAGTTTTGAGGAAATCAAAATTCCAAATTGGAAAGAAGATGTTTTTCCCCGAGATGTGTGCCACAAGACGCATCATCCTCATTCATAAGTGTATTGCAACCATGATCAGAGTCTCTGTCACACACACGCACACACAGGAATACTAAGACAAATAGTACATCCCATAAGTGACGGGTCCACTGAACAGTCCTGGGACCGGCAGGCTGGGCCTCGGGAACGCGTTCGACTGGCCCCACGTTGGAGAGCCCATGTGCGCTCCGAGGGGGAAAGGCAGCGCGAAGGCGGGCAGGACGGGCTTGGAGGCCAGTTTAAACTTTTCCAGCTCGGCCTCCTGCAGTCTCTTGGCTTTGGCCCTCCTGTTCTGAAACCAAATTTTGACCTGAGTCTCCGTCAGGTTGAGCGAGTTGGAGAACTCGGCTCTCTCGGCGATGGAGAGGTACTGCTTCTGGCGAAACTTGCGCTCCAGCGCCAGGAGCTGGGAGGTAGTGAAGGGCGTGCGAGGTTTCCTGTTGTTTTTGTGTTTCCTTAAAGTACACGTAGTCGGACTTGAGCTCCCTGTAACAAAAATATTGAGAAGGTAAAATATACATATATATATATATATTGGTTTAAACTAAGGCTTTAGCTGTGGCTAAATTATCACAGCAGGTGAACACATGAGCTTTGCCGAGCAAACATAAACTAAATGCAAGCAAACACACAACAATAGATATGTTTTAATAATTTTTGTTGACATATTAACCTTCTGTGTCCACCTGCATCACAGACTGATCACATTGCGTCCTGAAAATATGAATTTTAAGGTTTAATCGCTTACTACCCACATTTTTTAAATTTCGACGTCTATATATACTTCTGTATAAATACATTAATACATATATATGAATGACAACAACAAAATAAGAGTTTCACATTATCAGTGGCGCATTGGCTGTTTGTAGGAAACGGCACAATATAAGTGCGTAAAAACGAATTTTACGCACGGTGGAATATCAATTTTGCATCGAACTTAACTTGTAGTTGAACTTTTCAGTCTTCTTAGCCTCGATTATTAAAAATAAAAATAATCAGTGAAAGCATGTAGTCGTATGTCTGGTAGCAGCGAAGGGACGGACTTACGAGGAGGTGTAGAAAAGGAGGACGTCTGGAACCAAGTGCTCTGATCTTTCTCACAAAACTGCGGACTGTCCTCGCTGGAGCTACTGGAAACACCCTGCGAGCTCTCCGCGGAAGTCTTCCTCTCCGCGTAAAGAGTCCTTGGAGAGAACTGCGCGCCCTGCCCGGCCACGGGCTTCGGCAGCACCAGAGTTAAGTCTGCGGGAGAGTAAGAAGTCCGACAGGTGGTCTTCTTGGAAATCAGCGACTCGACGCTAAACGGGAGGCTGCTCCGCTGGTGTTTGTATCCTTTCTCGGTTGTCATGTCTTTGGGCTGAAGCTCCTCACCCTCCGTATCCGTCTCCTCCTTTTGATGAAGCTGTTTGGCGTCTTGGGACGGCGACCCCTGCACAGGATTCATCATGATACAAGGGGATGGGGCCATGCACCTCCGTGTGGCCCGTTCAGAGGAATCTTGTGGCTGAGGTGTACGGTGTCCAATGTGCGTCTTTGCGCTGTCAGCGGCGCCCAGTAGCTTTTACGCGCTGGAAGGGATCGTCTATAAAAGGACAGAGGCTGTTCCCCCTACCTGCTCCCACCAATCAGCTCCTGGAGTTGGCCCCGTGACGTCTTTCAGTGTGGTTTTGATTGGCCAGCTGCCTTCGAAGAGAACATCAAGAGGCCTTTGAAAGGAAGGAGACGTTAATCATACAGACCCCATGCTGTGCCGGGCCATTGATGGCTCTCACAAAGTAGCTTAGACCAATTTTAGCGCAATTAACCAGTGGGGAGGACTCTCTTGACCATTTACATCCATTAGCAGGGCACTTCCATCGGTTCTGTCCCTTGAATTGCTGTCCTACTGTAAAGCTGAGCAGCAGCTGAGGAGTCTCATGCCAACACCAAAGGAACACATTTAGAGAACATGAGAGAAAATAGCAAAAAAAAAGGTTAATTCAGATAATAAAATTCAACACGGGGAACTGCACTTGTAAGTATATAAACAGCAGAAGTAATTAGAAATAAACGACGATAGAATAAAACGAGCAAATCAGCAATAAAGAAAATCACCATCCGATAAGAAAACGTGCGCAGCCAGGATAGAAATTGATTAGGTATGACTGTTGGTCACACAGCGTCTCTGCAATTTAAGGCCTGTCATGAGCCCTTCTCCTTCACAATGGCCTCAGTTGAAAAGCAACAGGCGTTTTTCTTTTCTCCAGGTCATACTATTTAATAAGCCAGACAAGTTGTGTTTTGCAAGGCGCCAGGCTCGGCAGGATCAAAAAGGAAGATACCTCGGGGAGAAAAGGCAACGGTTAACTCCACTTAACCAATTGTCCTCCAAATATTTCATAGTCCGCTTCTTGGAAGCTGGAAGGAGGAGGCAGACAGTTAACTGTTTCATGTCTACGGATAAAGCTGATGACAATTTAATCCATTTGGACGTATTTTATTATGTGATTGTAACATCTGCAGCAGCAGTGACATCCTGTAAAAGTGGCATGAATTCAGATCAAGAGCAGGAAAAAATGCATAAATGTAAAAGTAATTTAGTGTGTTCACGTTAATTGGAAAGAATCATGGTATTTTTTTTTCTCCAGATATGTCATTATTATGCAGCAGCTGTAGATTATGAGCTGCTGGAATAACAAGAGATCACTTTTTGGACAGTTTTTGACTATGAAAGTCCATGAAGTCAGTCAGCGGGCTGATTTTGTTGCATAAAGACCTCATTTGGAGTGTTACATTGTCATCGTTATTACATCAGCTGCATGAGCATATAGGCAGCTTTTACTAGACATGTAGACAGTTATGTCTATGATAAATCACATTTTAGAAATTTGTCTTGCAAAAAAGGCATTCAATTAAAGCACAAACCCCCCAAACTATACATATAGTTGAGTAAATATACTTTTATCTACAGGTTGTAGTGCATCTCCTTGTTGCTTTACCATTTTGCAATAGGCGATGCAAACTCCCTCAGAGCTTATCATCTAAATTCTTCTCTCTCAACAAGCTGAGATCTCATTAAATGTGTCAGCAGCACACTGTGGCCTCCAACCCAACACGAGACCCCACTGAGAACTCCACAGTCATCAACACTATCAGATACACGAGAGGTGGATTAGTGGGAAGATGGACTGAGAACTTCTCCGCCAAATTACTTTACTAGCCCCCTTCATGATTAATCACCTAACTGGGTGAAACAATGAATAATTCACCCATTAGACTCGCCTTGTTCAGGAACCACAAGTAATGGGTTGCGCTTTACAGCTGGGTCTCATATGACTGTCATGCAGCAGTTGTGTGATTGACAAAATTCTTCATTGAGATCACTGATGTTTGGCCCTCTCAAAAGCCCTCAGGTGCAAAGGGCAATTTACCTCTCATCAGGTGAGAGGCACAGCTTTTTTTCGGTTGATGATTCGACTTGAGTAAATCCTGATGTCGAGTGCGCTCCTTCATTTCCTATCTGACAAAACCGGCCCTCTGTCTCCTCACACGCCTCTCGTCACCCAGCTGGTTTGTGTTTAAACACCGATGAATGTGCACCTCTTTACTCTATCTCATCTCCATACTGTCGTGCAAGAAGGGGATGAGAGTCAGGGGCCGCGGAGTGCACAGGCTCATATAGAGATTCATCCGATACAGGTACATGCGGAGATAAATCTACACGAGGAGCACGGGTACCTCTCCTCCCCTGGTGTTTTGGTGTAGTGTATTTAGCTCTGGGCCTCCCTCTCCCCTGGCACAAAAGACATTTCTGTAACAGCATGCAGGCGAGTGAACTGTGTCAGAAGGTGTTAGTGAGTTTGAAAGCAGATCTGCTCCTCAAGGTCGATGTGAGCGCAATGGGAAGCACTTTCCCCTCAGCTGGCACCAGAAATGAAAACTTTTTTTTTTGCATGTGCAGGGCCATTTCCAATACTCTCATGCTTCGATGAAACCGTTTATCCAGTTCAGAAAGTGCAAAGGGGCCAAGTGGTGGCACGATAAGCTATGTAAGAAAGCAGTTTTAGGCTTTTAAAGAAGATTCTCAAGTGGCACATTTTTTTGCTTAAAGACACCCGTAAACCACATTTTCATGAGTTTTCTTGAGCTTTTGTGATTCCAGGTGAGCTGATGTTCACTTTCCATCAACTATATGTGAACCCCCCCGCTGTAGACAGGCCCTCTGACAAACAAACACATCATTTAGAAGAGTGAGTGGGCTGTGGAACCCAATCCCTGTGAGATGTGTCAAAGGCGGCACAAAGACCTGAAGCTACAGGCCTCAACTGGATGGACACTTTGCTGACATGACAGAACATCGACGGGAACAAGTGAGAGGTACTCTGAGCGACATCACAACACTTTAGTCTCGCTTTTCTTGTCTAAAAGTGGCAGGTGAAGTATTGTGCCAAAGTTGCACAGAGTTCTCCACCTCAAGTGAGCGGCTGTTAGACGTGACAGAGGAATATTCTATCTGGAAATGTAGTCATCATTTCTGCATCAAGCAAGAGGTAACTATATGCATTTCAATTTGTTCCTCACAGAAGGTGACCAGCATGGCACTCTGTATTTACCAGCAGTCTAAAGTGGCAGTTATTTGTGTTGCTCAGTGCAGTGGAAAATATCTTTGACCTTTCATTTGACTTAACAAGTTGATCCAGTCCACATCAGACTGGCTTCAATCCTGCACTTAAACGCTGGTTTGACATTTTCTGCCAAAGCCACTTCCTCTTGTGGCATCGGAGTGCCCCATGTTTGAACACTGGGTAATGAGGGAAATATCCTTGCCGTGCTAAAGTAAAGGAAGCAAATTGCATTCATCATGGCTTCTTTTTGGGGCCGTAAAAAAGCAATCAGGGTGATGGAGTGTCCTGTGGTGTTATGGTTGCTCCTTTTTCTGACTCAAACACGACAGGGCTGCTCTCGTTCGTCAGCGGCGGTGGGAACTTAATTTTAAATAATGTCTCCTCATATGCAGATACTGGATAGATCTTTTTAAAGCAACATCTTTAACACTGTCTGCTACCCCTGTATCCAAAAAACAGATGTTTTCATTGAGAGGGTTCCTCTTGAACTCTATCGCCAATAGAGATTGTTAAGGAGAAAAACCGCAAGAGGTGACAATGCATTGGCAATTTCATCTGGCTTGCCATCGGCCATAGAAATCCACATTCTTGAGGAAAGTCTCGAGACAATGCGAGTGGGCGAGTTAGGTTGAGCGCTGGGGACGAGGAACTTTGTGTGGCTACTCTGTGGTCTCATTCACAAACCGAAGAATGTCACCACAATCTCATACGCTCTTAGCAGCCAAAGCTGTGATGCAGTATATCTGAGGAGAAAAAACCCAAAGCAGCAGCATCAATTTTCTCTTTTACTGCTGGCTTCGAATCCCAGCAAGGCCAAAACCAGTAACTATTGTTTAAATTACAGCAATTTGGTATGTATTATATTTTCTCTTTCACATAATAAAAAAGTATTAGCTGATATTTAAACAGGGTGAATATATTTAACCCCCTCAACCAATTTTCTCATTTTGTTTTATTTTCAAACCTGACTTGACTGTAACTGGGATGACCATTTACTATTTATAGCTGAATGCAGATAAATTTCCGGAACTCATACAGTCAAATTATACTGCAAGATGTATAATTTGTGGATGTGTCGTATTGTGTTGTTTCAGAAAATAATAATCAGAATAATGGCAATAATTACGGAAAAATATAAAAAGTAGCGTTGGAATCAAAAATGTGCTTTTTAACAAATTCCACAGTTGTTTTCCAACTGCAATGCTTTACCAGTACTTCTATAGATTTCTTTTCTGGCAGTCAGTGCTCTTTTTTTCTTGGTTATTCAAACAAGCTAATCTTTCCCTGCATTTGATTTAAGATTCCTTCTTTAATTATTTTAATGACAATTATGTTTATCACTCTCCCAAACCTCTGATTATAAAAAAAATCTTTATAAGTCAATAAAATTCAAGTCAAGTGAAAAATGTGCTGAATACACATGGATCCGAGCTGGCACCGCTCGTCTCGGAGCAATAATGTTATTGCAGGCACCAAAGGTCAGAACAAATGTGTGTGTTTGAATATCCTGAGATTACAATTTCAAAGTCCTCCCCATGAGAAGAGGAACAATGGAGAGGGTGGGAAGTTAAAAAAGCGGGGTCTCTTTCAAATAAACAAGCATGGGTCGATCCTGAATAGAGTTGCTACCGAGCAGCCGGATTGGTTCTCAGCAGATTGAGAGCAGTGATTGTGCAGGCTCTCCTCCTCCTCCTCCTCCTCCTCAGCTCCCAAACAAACTGATGTAGTAAACACAAACAACCTGATAGAGCCTCGCAACTATAATTTTACTCCATTTCTTTTATCCCCCACCCCACCCTTCTCTCCCGCTGAACAGAGCGTGGACGGGAAAGTAGATGGGGGGTAAGAGCTCCCCTAGTTTTTCCCTGCTATTGCTTAATGACCCTGAAAATACAATTGCACTGTCCTGACTGTGGAGGTAGCCTGCAGGCTACTGTAAATTAGCAGTGCAAGGAAGCCTGGAGGGCTGAGTCTAGCTGAGCGACCAGAATAGAGAGATGCGGTGAGAGGGGAAAATCCTGTTAGGGCAGTGCATGTGGAGGAATCACGGTGCATTTTCGACTCAACTGGAGCTCACGGGAAGGAGGACCACTTGTTGCAGCGGCTCAATCTCACTGCTGATGTGTGAGATTTATTGAGGCTGTACCACAGCCATGTGCACTGGCATCCATTACGCGCGATGTCAGTTGTTTGTCACATTTCAAACCCATAATTCCAGTTAGTTCCACACAATGGCCCCTTTTGAGCCACTACTACAATCATCATTCAATTTAATTTTCTATTCTTCTGTAGATTCCAAGGCGAGGCGGCGGAGGCGAGAGTCTCCCACATTGCATATGTCCTCCTATGAGTTTGGAGATGCTCTTTTGACCGCTCCGCTTGGCATCTGCTGCCCATGGCCTGCTTATATCTGCATTCTAATGCACATATCCTGCTGGGATGTTAACTTTAGGCCCTCAGTAATTGATGGCTTCCACACTTCAGCCGAGTCCCCCCTTTTCCTTCTCCTTGCCGATTGTTGGTATATCTCTGTGGTTTGGGGGTCTTTCAGTCAACCATTGTTCTTTTATGGAGGAATTATAATAGACTAAAGGAGAAGGAGAAAAGAGAAAGGGAGGAGGGGGGAGGAGAGGGGAGGGGATAAAAAGAGAGTCACCGCTGATATTTAGTGAACTCCGAAGGGGGAGTTTTCATTCTCATTCTGCAAGTTTGGCACATGCCTTCTGTTACTAAGTGGCAGTGCATTGAAAGAGCTTCTTGCATTTCCCATTCTGCGGCTCTGCTAGGTGCCTAGACTTACAACCCTGGCAGCTGTTGGGCCTTCTATGCAGCTATAGACTCCTCTCCACAGGTGAGCTCCCCTACCAAACTGCCAGTCTCCACTTCACTCAATAGGGCCTTTTTTCAAGTCTTTTATCAGTGGGGAGAGGCTGACTTTATGTGTGTGCCACTCACACAACTGCAATTCATGGCTCTCAAGATTGCAATTAATGTTATTCATTGTGTAACACACGCAGTTTGATTCAGCACCCGGATGATTTATATCTTGTTCTAGTGCCGTCTCTTCGGGCACATTTGGACACAAGTCTTTCTGATGTTTGCCTGTATGCTAATTGCAACACCCATAAACAAACAAGGATCATGCAAAACACACTGTGTCTGTGGTGAAGAGACGGGGCGTTTTCTGAGGCTTATTTCAGATAAACAGCTTACAAAAACAAATCAGTGGATTTATATACAGCACACTTGAAGAACAAAAATGACAAAAAACTATTTTCTTATCTAATTTCTCCCAAATTTGCCACGATATGATGCTGCTGTGAATGTGTGTTTATGTGTAATTGTAGCCAAAGTGGCCAACGGTCGGGTCTCTATTTCCGTAAGGCAACAATTACTTTAAAAGCTATCGGCCTGGTTGGTAAACCACTCTAAATGATGTTGTTGTTTTGGTTTGGGCAGGTTTCAGCACCTTCTTCCTTCTGAATTCAGTGGCAGAATATTCACTTGTTTTTTTTTTCATCTTTTTCTCTCTCTCTCTCTCTGAGATGCGAGCTGTTACATATTACTCCTAAGGTGTGGTGCCTCTTCCCTCAAAGGCCTCCACTGTTTCCCCCAAACTGCTGCCAAGCTGGGCTATCTATTCATTTGGTTACTTAAGTGTAATTGCTCCCCTTTGAAGCCTCAGAGAGGCAAATCATTTGCTTTGGCCCCGGGGCAGTAATGGTCACCAAGCTAGCGACCCCCTCCCGGCCCGAGAGCGTCGGAGAGACCGCGAGAGGCCAGCTCCCATACGGAGAAGAAATAATACGGCCAGGGCCGCTCAATTTCACCTCCCTTTTCATCCCATTCTTTGAAAACTTTTTATTAACAACAGCTTTCTCTCTCATACCAGGGCGCCAGGAGAGGGGAGGAGAGGAGGCAGAGAGGTGGGAAAGGGAGGGGTGGCATGAGAGGATATCGGCAGCAGGGGGGGAGGAGGAAGGGAAGGGATGGCTGTTCTCCCCCCCCCCCGTAGATGTCTGCTGGATTCTCACACACTCACACGCACACGCATACACCAACCGCGCACACATCATCAATAGTGACAGGTCAAGGAGGCATTGAGAAAACAGCCCCTCACTTCTCTCTCCCCCCACGGTTCACACTGCTAAACAGCGTCTCATGTTTCATATGCCACAGGCCTCACGCACACACTCACATGCATTCCTGCACCACGGCAGCTTGTCAGTGCGACTCCGCATGTGTGTTTGCTAATATGAATGAGTAACTTATACACTGCTGTACATAAACACACATGCACCCTTATACCTGCTCACCTCATTGTACGTACGAGAATGTATTGGACTCGCCTCCTTTCAACCCATGACAGGCCGCGGAGATATACGGCAACATAGTGCACAAAGACCCCATTTAATTCCGAAAATTACTCCACCACTTACTGTAATTGTCACAATTCTGACCACATTGACATTGTAATCTTATAATAAGGTAATGGAGGGCTGAAACTGTGTACAGGAGTGCGATTAGAAGGGTGTAGCTCAGGGAAAAAAAGGTTAAAATGTCAGGGGATAGCATTTTCTTGTCCACGCAGAGGGGTTGCATATTGTATAGTTTGGTTTTGGAAGCCTGTACTGGTGCTTTGTTCTTCTCCTTATCTTTACAGCATGTTGTAACTAAGAGGATTACTGGACGTCACTTTTTAGAACAAAACTAGAAAATTTCGCCTCCTCGATGCAGGAATTGTCACACAAATCTCATACACTGCATCATCCCAGAGAAGGCCTAGCCCACTTTTAGAAGGAGAAATGATTACCTCTAAATAGCACAAGTTATCTTCAAGACACAGTGGAGCCAAATCAATGTGGACAGGCATCCATAAAAAGCCAACCTGGTTATGAATGCTGCGTTTTACTTGTATCATTTTGACTTTGAGGTTTTTAAGAGAGAAGCATTCCCTGCAGTCAAGCCAGATGGTAACAATTCTTAGACATATTACGAGCTGCTCTCTGCCAAACAGCATACCTTTGGGCTATGTTTTCAGTGGGCTATAAAAGTCAATAATGTAATTCTGATCTATTTTATCAGATATCACCCCGGCCCCAGCTACGTTTATATAAGACAAAGTTTAAAACAGGACAAGAATTCTTGCTGTTTTGCTTTTTTCGACTCTATAAGTGGATGATTTTCAATATCTGACCTGCTGCGTGGCTTTGCTTGTTTGACTTCTCGCGTCAAGGCTGAAACGGAGGGGTTAGCATCCATGTTGTCAGGCATATGGCACTGGGTACATGTAAAAATACACTTAACTATAGATGCGAGGCTGCCCGCAAAATGACTTGTGTGACAGAATAGGGATTCTTTGTAGAAGTGCGTAAAAAGTCAGACCTTGACATCTCCTAATGTAACAATGACACAGTAGCAAAGTATCCCTGCGCTGCACCACACTCCCCAGTGGTCTGCCATCGGCTCCATGACTCACCACTGACCTTGCAATAACTCGCCAGCACTCCTCCAGACCCATTTGGGCAATTCTTAAGGGACACTACATTTCAGTATGACATGGTATAACACTAAACACACCTGAAAAACAGTCTGCATAAACACACACAACGCAGAACAACAGAGCTGAAGGATTATATCCCATCTGCGGGTATTTCTCCCTCCATAATGTCAAAAGAATGTAATTGCCCCAGAAAGCAACCACAACAAGGTGGGACGATCGAGGACATTAGCTCAGGTTTTCCATTGTGAGGCTTGTTGTTTTCTTCTGCTCCGATCACATCCACAACTGGAAGCCTGCTGTGTGGAATTACTCGCACTAATGGCACTACACACTTTTGTTGCAGGAAATCGGACAGCCGCGCTGTAACTGCTAAAGTGGTGATTAAAAACCCAAATTGCATCATGATGTTGGGCAATTTGAGAGGGGGGGGAGGTAAAGCGCTCTCCAAATGAAACGAATGGGATTATTGACCAGTTATAGGATGTGTAAAGTTGTCTCGAGGAGCTAAAGCCCTGTCTGTTGGATTTCTTTGGGGTAAATGAGACCTTAAAATAGCTTTCCAAAATCTGAAGGCAGCTAGTAAAGTCTAATTAAAGTTTGCAATATTAACTCTGTAATTTGCTTGTCTGTGGGGTCATTAAGTGTCTCCCTGGCTTGGTTTAATGGGATACAAACTGCAGTTAATGAGACAAATAGTTAGCTGTAATTATCTCCGGCTGACTGCTGGCTGTAGATGCTAACACCAGTCAATTTGGGACACCTTTGTACTCTGTAGGTGAGACTCATTGGCTCTCTGGTGTGTTTTAGATTAGTTTGTTTAGCGGTGATTGAATGTAGAGCATGAATACCTGAGCCATGAGAGAAGGAGGAAAAAGAATGATTTTCTTGATTAAAAGACGAGAAAACAGTTAATATTCCATCAGTTAGAGCAGCAGAAAACAGTTTGTGATCAAATGGCTGCACCGGCTTTTAATCATATCTGACCTTTTCAAAAAACGTGGTCTTCATTTAACATCAGAGGGAGGAAAGTACACAGTGCATTATTTTGCGGTTTTATCTCCTCATACTCATATCCCCTCATTGCTTGTGGTGCTTGTTAAAAGCCATTGTTGATAACAAACACAATTTTCCTGTGATAAACTGAGTAAGACAGGGGAGCCTCGCCGAGCCGTCTGCACAAAACTGTCTTTGTCTCTCATCTCCAGCGGCCAGTTACAAAGCCGAGCTTCCCCCCGATTGACTGAAGTCTGACTTAGCTAAACATTTTTTTCTCTTTATCCCCTTTTCTCTCAGTGAATTTGTGGTTGTGTGCAATCCTTTAATGAGCTCCATCTTTGACCTGGGTTGTATGTTTCCAGACATGTCATGTCTTGTAAGTCAAGGAAAGACTTTAATGTCCACATGATTTAACATTAAAGGGACGGATTCCAAAAACGGGGCTCCGTGCCAGAAAGGTAATAATATCCCTGTAAATGAGAAATTGTAAATGCAAAGTACATCCTACAGATGATAGGAATGGACTGCGGAGTAACACTGTGCAGCCAGACACAGAAGACTTCTGTATTTCTTTTCTTTTAACAAATGATACTTGGAGAGAAATGCACCACAGTGCCTAACATCAGTCTTTCCTTTCTCACTTTCCTTCCTTTAAATGATTTCTAAGTATAAAGTTATGTATGCACAAAGAGATGATAAAATTCCTAAACACGGATTTGCTCCTGCTGCTCTAACGTTTTCCAAAATTAAAGCCACAATATGCTGCTTTTTTTTGTTTGTTGACATTACACATAAATCTAAATCCATGTTTTTCTTCCAAAGCAGCTTAACTCTCTTTTTTTGCTCTTTTCTGTAAATTTGTTTTGTGTGTTTTCTGTTAAAACACATGACTTACGTCTTTATTCTTAACTTCAGATCATAAGGATGAAAAGAAAGCGAATAGACGGAAAAATAAAGCAGAGAAGCACTTTGGCTTGTGACCGTATGTGACATGCTTGCCACGGCATTGTTTGAGGTTTTTGCAGACCTGTAATCAAATTTGGGAAGGTTTGGAAACCTATCGTCATGGTGTGCTCTCCAAGACAGAATGATGTCCAGTAAAAAAAAAAAAGAAAGAAGTAGAACTGCGCTTGCACACTCATCATGCTGTGCTGGACTATGAGAAAAGGCCCTTCTAAAAAAGAAATATGCCCCACAAAAAGCAATTTCCATGCACCATGAAAAACGTTCCTATTACAAATACAGTTGTTATGTCCTTAAATCTGTTTGTTTTGTCATATTGCTGCAGGGTTGTTTCTTTTTCAGGAAACCCTGCTTCAATTAAGTGTGATGGAACACATGTGTCCCTTATCGGGGGCCAACATCTTCTACTGTTGGCCTTTGAAAGGACACCGGCTCCACAGGATAATTGGGTTTTAAAGGGGTAGTCTCCCGGGTTGCTGCTTCTTGTGCCTGTCGGCGTGGATCAGCTGACGCCCGCCGTGTCCACAGACTAGTTATAAGTGATCATAAGTGGTTATGTATGTCGTCGTAGCTGCAGGGATGATAGTGATCCTCTCTTTTATTTGAGGCCCCTGGCACACGGACAGACACACAGACTGACATGTTGCTCATATGGTGTGTGGCTGAGTCTGACCACATTATACGGTTCATCTTTGAAGTTTTACACGTTCTGCAGAGCTAGTGATCGTGGCGGTAAAATGTGCTCTAAAAAATGCACAGTTGCATGTTTTTTTTGTAATAATGATGATGATTAAAACAAAAACTGCAGAAAAAAAAGCCTGCTGCTACTTGCGCATTCTCTGACTCAGCTGCTGCTCTTCTTGCCCTTCACAAAGAACTCCAATCATCTCCAAAAACCTCCGTCAACATCCCACAATGGACCAGTGTTTACTGTTACGCTCGGTTTGTGTCACGTCACAAAAACAACAGTTTGCAGCCTGAACAAAAGGCTTCGTAATAAAAGCTTGTGACAGAGAGCTCCGTTTTTTTTTTTCACTCAAAAAGCAAATGGAAAAAAAAATTAAAAGTCTATCTTCCTCATTGCAGAAGATAGGTTTGCTCTCCGGGGCCATTGTGACAAAGAAAAGCCGGAGCAGAATGGAAAACTGATTCCCTGCAATCATCTCCTGTCGTCTTTTTTGCACCACTCTGGCCTTCACTCCAATCATCCGTCGTACACAATGCTCCTTTGAACACATGAACTTGTTGTAACCCCCGTTTGATTTTGTTTATTTCGTTATATGTCCTGTTTATCTTCATGCATACACTTGCAGTGACTTAAAAGCACGAAATAAAGGAGCTCAATCACTGCATTGTGCTGTCTGCAGGCCGCTCATAAACACACATGCTTTAACTTTTTTTAAAAGTAATTTTAGCTAACTATGGAGATCTCCTAAAGCGCTCTCATAATAGCACTACACTTAGAATAAGGTTTTACACTGGCAGAGCGAGGAGCTGCCGGGGGCTCAGAATAACTGCGTGAGCCGTCAACAGGAAGAGCGTGCTTCATGAGTGCAGTCCAAGAGCTTTAATTGGCTGTCTGCAGGAATTTCTGCTCTGGCAAACTAATTGACCCACAACTCCCTGGTGCTTTATCAACACGGGGAAACGCCACTGGGCCGATAACCAGCCAGCCTTGTAAACCAATCTATAACCAATGGCCAATTTGAAACACGTGTTATTGGCTATTTTACAACAGGTCCCCACTTCTACTCGACTGAGATGTTTTGGCGTATAAGAGAAGACCTTCCCGACTTCAGATGGCAACACTCCCTGATTGACAACCGGACAGAAACGACGGTAGAGAGAAGCCAGTGTGACTAAGTTTTATGTTCAGTGCATCCGGTTATCTTACTACTTTACAAGGGGTGGAAAAACTTGCTTTCAACAGCATCCGGCCTTTTTACCTACAGGGAGAGGCTGACCAAAATCAGCATGGTAAGGTTTCTGGTGGTACGGAGTTTTCAGCTGAATGGATTTTAGTGTCTCGTGCTCACTAGACTCTTTGATGCTGAATGTCTTAATTATTGCTAAAATATTGACCACTATTATTTTCTTTTAGATGGATAAATCTAAAATCATGTTTCTTTTTTAACGTAAGGGAATCAATCCTATTTCCATGTATTTGTTAAAAGTATCTCTGTAGGTTTTCAAAATGTTTACCTTTTTATTATCTGTATGACCTGACCTTTATTGTACCCGCTTTTTGTGCTGTTACTGTGCTTCATTTGTGTCTAGCTGCTGTATAATGGGAATTTTCCTGGTGAGGGATCAGCAAAGTTTATCTTATCTTATCTTTTGTAGCAGTGTTATGCATATTCTGTTGTTATAGTCGTGCTTCCTTGTATTTATTGAGCAAATCTGAAGCAAACTTAAAGAGAAGTGACACAAAAAGTTTTTAAGAAGTAAAATGTAAATAAGGCTTGTTTTTATTAACTGCTTTAGATCAAATACACCAGGCTGCATCGTGTCATCAGTAGGTGGTGCTGTAGGCTACATCACACATGGCTGTAATAAACAGAGTAGAAGAAGCCAGACGTGCAAAAGCAGTTGTTTGACAACTGCTAAAAACCTTCCAAGTAGAAGAAGAAACAAAGAAAACTTGGGCAGTTAGGAGAGAAAAATGGAAAGAAGTCTTCAGGAACAGTTTTCAAATCGGGAAAGTTGTAATTATATTTCATGTTAGCTAGTATTGGCCGTGTTTCAGTGGAAATCAGATCAGCTGTGAGTTAAACCTCTGCTATATCACAACTTTTTGCTATACTCTTCTCAAAAAATGTCTCAAACCGCTACAAACAAGCATAATTTAGATTTTAATTTTGTCGTTATCACTAACTCTTCTCTCATGTGTTATTAAAAATGTGCATAGAAATATGTTCTGGAAACGTGGTTGCTGTCTCATTAATTTATTGGGGGCTTGGGTGGGAATATTCATAATTCTTAACTGTTGACCATTGTTCCTACTAGTTCTTACTAATTCCTGCTATCTTTAAAAATACATAGATATCTTGTTAAAAAGGCTCCATTATATCCTAAAACAGATGGGTACTGTAGCTTTTGGCAAATGCTACTCAAATGGAATGGAACAGTGCATTTCTTGGAGACTATTTTCAACCACAAATTACTAGACATTGGCGATTCTAGTGGATGTTTAGCAAGGTGGTATATAAAGGAATTAAAATAACAGTGACCACCTTCATTGGAATTAAATATATTTTCATCCAGTGCAACAGTCATTGATGTGCTTTTAGTAGTTTATGGATAACAGTGAGTGGCACTGGGGGATCAGTTATATCAGGTGATTATTAGGATCACTTCATTGCTTGCTTTGTTTTTCTCATGGTGTTTGTTGACAGTAAGACAAATATCATCAAACTTACTATGTGAAATTTGCCAAAGTTTTACACTTTTTTTCTACTTTTCTGGTCTAAAAGTTCAGTTGCAGCTTACTTGCAAAACAGATAACTCATACAGACTATGGACTACATTTGAAAAACCAAACAAACAGCTAACAAAGAATTTAAATAGGCCTTTACCTGGGCCACAGATTGTGAAAACATTCATCTGTGTTACTTTTACATCAGTTGTGACACTTTGGCACAACACTTGCTGTTAACATGATGTGATGAAAAGACACAAGTGAAAAGTGCGGCCTCTTCTCACGGACCTGGTAGTCACCGTGAGATGGAGCTTTTCTTGCGATTGACGACAAAAATGATGCCATAAAATCTCCGAGAGAGTGTGACAGGTCGTGATCAGAACCAGCTGCCAATTAACTTAATGACTGAAGCTATCACATTCAATTAGAGGGAGTCAATGAGCTGTCAATCCAGCCCTCGGCTCACTCATTAAACCAAAACGCAGGCAGAGAATGATCACTTTAGGAGGCACGTATCTGTCTTTGTGATCCTTATCTGACGGGCCCTGCATCATATTTGAACCAGTCGGCCCTGACAGGTCCCACGGATAAACTGCTGTATGAAAGGGGTCACCTCAACCTCTGGAATCCATCGTCAGCTTTCTGTCTTGCGCGGCTGACAAATGGTTTCAAACAGCATTCGGGGGGCTTTGGAGAGGTATTCCCTGATGTGTGTCTGCAGAAAGAACAAGAGGAAAGTGAAAAGAAACAAAGGGGAGAGGAGGGACAAGGAGGAAAAATGAGATGAAGAGAGAGATCTAAGTGAGATAAATGAACCAAAACAAAACAAAGAATGAGAACCACTTTCGCTCAATTGGCTCCTTACTTTGGCCTACAGTAATCCCCCAGAGGAGCGGCTATCTGGCAGGAGTTTGCTCCGTGGTCAGTGTCTTTAACCCCAGATGATAACACTTAGCCCGGCCATAAAGAATAGGCCCCTTTAACTGATCCATTAGTGTCCGATCCCTGAGAGTGGACCCGCTGGTGTCTACTGAAACTTACCAGGAAGCCTTGAAGGAAAACAGCATGGCAGACATGCACTGAGATCAAAGACAACACTCCCTCCTCCTCCACATCCACCCTTCTGTCTTTCTATCTCTCTGCCTCTGTCTAAATCCTCTAAGAGCATGTCCAGACTTTGAAGGCAAACTGAAATGAAATCCATTTTGGAATGAAATCAACACATATATCTCTTTAATGTTTATCTACACATTATTTTAGTCAGACTTCTAATGCCCAAAAATAAGACATTTAAGTTTTGATTTATTTTTCTGCTTCCTGCTCGGTGTTGAATGTTGGGTCCAGGCCAGAAATCTTGTTGCTGTAGCTGCTGTAAAGGCTCCTGATCTGTTTCATGAATTGAATCATAGTGTAGCGTACAGACAGTTGAGGTTAAAGGCCAACTTGATTCGGATTTTGACATTTTAGTTGCCACGAAAGACAATCAAGTTAGCTAGTTAAAGGCTCACGCCAGGTTTTTTAAAAAGTAACAGCTGATAATATCAACCTATCTAGCCTTTAAGAGATGGCTATCTTTACCAGATGACATTTTTTTTTAATTTTTTGCAAAAATGTATCTGTCATAATCCTTTGACTTTAACCTGCACTGTGGAAATTTTGTCTTCCCCTTCTGGCAATGAGAGCAACTGCATAGTGCTTGTTATGCCGTGGCATTGATCATTTTTCTTGTTAGACTATGATACCTTTTATAATCTGCAGCATCAGGTTTCAGGGCTACTTGCTGGGGATTTTGACAAGTTTGGTCACCACTGTAGAAGAGACAGCCAACGCTAGTAAGATGCTCACCCCATATTTTGAAATAATTAATTAAAAAAAACATCAGTTCTAATGTTCTCAACCTATCTAGCCTCAACTTTTCAAAGATAGCTGGTCCAGCTTGCTAGCTTTACCAGTCAACTTTTTTTATTTTTAACAACCATTTAACGGACAGTCTTTAACCTGCGGTGTGGGACTTTTGTCTCCCCCTTCTGGCAGTAAGAGTAACTGCATGAATGTTGTTGACGTGTGCATGTGGCTTATGCCACATCACTGATATCTGTCCTTTTTATAATGTAACTCTTCCATTTTTGAATATGGAGCATCAGAAACTTTTCCTGTACATTGACTTGGATTTTCGGCTTTACTCCTAGTTGCATTAGCTTATCGGTCTCTGTTGCTGGAGTTGCAGAGCAATCATTACTGGGACAGAAATCAAATTTTAAACTCCAGTATGCTGCCAATTATAGAAATTTACCTCCTGACACTGTGTCACCTCCTTTGGCATTGAACTGATGTTTGTTTAGATGCACTGTAGCTTTAAGCTCAACCAAATCATTTTGTGCTTCATCAGAATTTCACAATAGAAGTGGAAACTCAAAAAATGGCTATATGTAAATGTTTGGAAAGAACTGAGAAATAAATCTTACTTTGTTTTTTGAGGGATGAGATCAAATGTAAGGGCGGTTTTGAAGGCAATGACATGTTCAGTACTTAATTCATTTTGTGAGACCTGCAGGGTTACAGGTTAAAATCTGGAAATTTCTCAAATATTTAAATAAAATTAGAATTCACATGTTTTCCTTAAAAAGTAAGTAAATTCAGCTTTCCAAGGACTGCTCCTGTGTTCTTAATGCTATCAGCCTCGATTGTACACTATTTGAAAGTACAAGTGGTCATGATTCAAATAGCGACGATTATTTTAAGACTGCAAACGCAGTAGCAGCAGTTCTAAAGGGTTAACAAATTTGGGTTCAATAGAACAACCTGCTAGTTTCTGGCAATTCCTCGCCAAATGTTTGGTCTGATCAGCATCCTCTTCATCTTCTCCTCTTCTGTCTCCTCATCTAATCCTCCTCCTCTTCTTCCCTCTGTCTCCTCCCAACATTTCCTCTGTTCTGGGTCTCCCTCCTCACAGACCTTCCCTTCTTCTTTGCACCACCAACATCCCCCTGTCTTCCTCACCCGGTGTTTTCAATTTAGCGCCACTATGAAGCAGTTCACATTGTAACGCTATCAATTAGTCAGCAACTCCAGCACATTTATTTAATGAGGCTGGGAGTGAGCTTTGCTGATTTACAGGCTGTGAGGGAGATGTAAAGGAGAGATGTGCAGACATGGGCTGATATGGGTATTTTTTAGGTCTGTGGGAACGCAGCTTTCGCACTGTGTACCTTGAGGATTTGGTCCTGTGGTTTCAGGTCTCTGTAGTAATGCGGTGAAACCTTCATAAGATGAAAAGGTTTGCAGAGGAAGGGAAGAAATGCAAAGGAAAGAGAAAATGTTGGAGATTTTGTGGACAGCTAAATGCTTCTTTTCATATGGATTGAATTTCAACCACAGCAGAGCCACAGTCTTGTGATATACTATGAAAACACTTTAAGACAAAAAACAGAAGGTATAAATGTTGTGTATTGACTTTGGATTTTGCTTTCAAAGGGAAAAAATGCAACTTAAATCACTCTGACACTGTCAGAAATGGTTACGAATGATTTAGTTTGGATTTAAGTTGGCATTAACTGACCAAATGCAGATGATAAGATGTTGCATGGATATATTTCTTTAAGTGAGTTTAAAAGCAGGAAAAAATATGGTAATGGTTTTGATGATGTTCAGCTAAAACGTTTCATTTTTGTGATTTCAATCATTTTGCTGAAACAATTGAAGAAACAGAAATATATCACAGAAGACAACCTTATATTATTTTGTACTTCAGCTGTAAATTAATTATGTGCTACAATACTTGTTTTTAAAGCATATTTTTAGACATGTTTTTCCCAAACAGTTCTTTGACATGTAGTTTGCAAAGACTGGTAAAAGAAAATCCTTGAAAACTGGGTTCTTTGTGTATCTTCTAGAAAAATGTGGCTGAATCAGGTGCTTCTTAGCTTAAGGGTGGTACATTTCCAGAGGAAAAAAGGGGACTGTAACACTGATAAATTTACAGCCTCCTCATTTGTCTTTAGAGAAGAAAGTGCTCATCAATATCAGAATTAGATGCTTAAGTCTTGAAGTCACTGCATCCCACAATACAGTAGCCCCTTGCCATATCATGGTGCACTTTTCGCCGTCTCACTGTATCGAGGATTTTTTAAATGGTATATAAAATACGTAGCATACAGCAGATGAGTAGATGCATGTATTGAAAACGCAGGTGCGGCCGCTTCAGCTTGAGCTAGTCGGTTGCTGATTGATTGGTGGTGAACGAAGCCAGTCAGAAGCTGCAGTCCCACACGGTGACTGTTTACTGGAAATAACCGTCAGTGAACCGGTGACAGTCTGTAGGGTTACCCGTAACATCCTCATCAGTTTCCTGGTAGGCAATCGGACGTCTTTGGTGTTGGTGTGTTTAAAATATGGCTAAAATAAAAATAAGTTTTTCCGAAGTGGGCGTTTTAAGTCCATTATCGAACATGGTTGTAGAAGAAGCTTCTCTTGATGGATAGGTTTATAGCATAGGACGTGTTTATAAGAGTGTGGGAAAGGTTAATAATGGTTTGGGGAAGGTTTATAAAGCCTTAAAATACACATAAATAATAAAATAAATATAAGGTCGCTACTTTGCGGATGTCGTATATCACAGGGGGGTTTTGGGACCTAACTCCCGCTATAGACGAGGGATTACTGTATACTTAACAGTTGACAATCCATCCTAACAAAACTACAATGTTTACATTTGATTACTCAGAAAATGGTGTGATAACATAAACAACTTTCAGTACAACATAACATCACTGCTTTTTTAAGAAAAAAATCATGAAGGTTTTGTCTCTTCTGTCTGATTGCAAATAAATGATTTTGGAGTCAACACCAAATACTGCAGGTTTCTTAGGTCAGCTTATGTTCTTCAGTTTATCAATATGCCAAATGCTTTTGTTCATCCAAGCAGAGCATTTCACTGCATTTCCAAAAACGCCAGATTTTAGACAGCCATAGTGTAAAACAAACAAACAAACAAACAAAAAAAACAAAACAAAACTGTGAATAAATACTTACGCGGTTCATTTCTCATCTCATGTCAAATACGACACTTTTATGTGTCCAGCCTTTTTAAATTTTAACACACATTAACACACACACACACACATTTCCCAGAGACTGGATTTGTTCACATTCACAGGTGTTAGTCATTGCCATCCACAGTAGCACACAGTATGTTGCTGTCAGACCTGGAGATCTGATAAAAAGGACCAAGTGTATTTTATGTGACTCTAACAGCACAGAGAGCACGTGGCCTCATATCATTTGATACAAAACACATCACTGCCTCCACTGTCATCATCTTCATTCAGGTTCACTAACAAAGGCCTCGGCTTGGCACCGTCTCACCCACAGGGAGAGACAGAGAGGACAAAATATCTCCCAGTTCAGTGTTAATACTATTTAAAAAAAAGTGCACTGTTTTTTCAATAGAAATGACTGTTATTCACAGTTTGAAAATGAAACTGACAAAAATGGTTTATCCTTATTTCCAAAGTTGGACTCAAGTTGTCAACTGTCCCTTGTTACTGGTTGCAAAATATTCAAAACAACCTCCCAGTACATATCGCAGCTCAATTGGACCACAAACTGCAGCCTCAAAAATAACTATAAATTTGAATGAACATCTCTATAAAGCAGTTTTAACAATAACACATGCACATTATGCTGTCATTATACTGAAAGTAGAAATTACTGCAGGATTGTTATATCTGTTTTAGTGATGACAAACCTAATAAACTGGCAACTGAATGCATTTTTAGCTTCACTCAACTGTGGATAGTATTTTGTGAGACAATTGTTTTGTCACCACCACAAAAAAAAGTGTCACATCGACTTCAGTTTATTGCTTCACTTTTGCTGTCGTTGCTATTGCTGTTATTAGTCATTGTACTCACTTTAATGGGATCTGGGGAAGTGGTGACGATGCTAAAAAAGAAGCATGAGAAGTGTGAAGATCATTCAGGTCTTTACACAAATATCCTGTTTATTATCTGACAAGAATACTTGTCAGTTTTGGTGAGTGAGTTATTACCCAAACTATCCAAAGTACAACATCCATTATCTGTATTTACTTCTCAGAGCACTCACTTTCAGCTTTATGTCCAATCAACATTCAGTTATTCAATTTATATAGTTCACAACATATATCATGTCATAGCACTTTACATGGTAAGGTGAAGAACTTACAAATGTTAAACAAAAAAACCCAACAAACCCAATGCTTCCTTTGAATCCCCTTTGAGCAAAGACTTGGCGACAGTGGGAAGCAACAACAAAACCTCCCCTTTACTGGGAAGGACAAAAACAAAACAAAAAACATGCTTTACATGATTTGGACAAAGTGTTTCTAACCTGTCTGATCTGATCTTGGTGTTATCCCACAGATTGTAGCACTAGATGTATGTACTAATGTCATCATAACTGGTAAATAAGCGGCCAAAACTATGAAAATAAAGCAGTAGTTCCAAAAAACTAGAAGGATCCTTTAGGTGTACTTACAACATGTAATCACTAAACTAATATATGTTTTATTTTGTTCATAAAAAGCACATAACCCACTCAGTTATTAGCATTTAGTAACAGGAAAGAGGCTGAGTATGTGTCAGTGCATTAGACAGAGCAGGAGAGCAGCGTGTTATTGGAGAACCAGAGAAGGGTTTGTTGGCTTGTCGGTACATACAGCCAATGGCCTGTTGCCTGTAACCGAGCCCCCGCCGCGTCTCTCAGTGTCTTCCTCTTAATTACCCATCATTCCTCTCGCGGCAAGGCCCCTCACAAATTACAGCACATTGTCTCCCGCCGATCGGCCTGTCATCATGCGGCTCCACGTTACAGAGCGAGGCTCATTGTGGATGGAGAGCAGAGCTGGGGGGCCGAGCAAACACACACACACACAAACGCGCACACACACACACACACACACACAGAGGACCTTGGTGTGTCCACATTCACACACATGCACACGGAGGCCAGGCCCATTAGCTCTGGTGCCAGCTGACTCTGTGACCCAGACGGTTTTCTGCCATGTCAGCAGGACCAAATGACAGTGCTATGGTAGTAATACCCCCATGTATACACACACTCACACACATTAACACACACAACAACACAATAGCACCGCGCGGAGTGTCACTGTGGAGAATTAGACATCTCCTCTGTTGATCAGCTGAATGATTGCACTGCCCCTGGAGATGAGCAGAGAAGAAGAAGAAGTGACCCCCTGTTTGTACCATTGACCAGGTCGACGCAGCAGCGACAACAAAAGCGTCTGTGTTTGCAGCAGGAGTCGCCTCCAAAATAATTATATAGATTTTGGGCTTGAAACTGAAAATCAAATTTTTGATACAGCAGCTATGTTATTATATTGTGTATATTATGTTATTATATTATTATTCAGTCTAGCTTTGCTGTTACTGAAGACTGAGGTCGATGGTATTCTTGTTGTTGTCAGCGAATCCAGTGTGTGGGGTTTTTTACTGAAGATGTAAATTGTTACAGGTTAGAAATATCTTCTTTCTTTCTTTCTTTCTTTCTAGATAGATAGATAGATAGATAGATAGATAGATAGATAGATAGATAGATAGATAGACAGATAGACAGATAGATAGATAGATAGATATAGACAGATAGATAGATAGATAGATATAGATAGATAGATAGATAGATAGATAGATAGATAGATAGATAGATAGATAGATAGATAGATAGATAGATAGATAGATAGATAGATAGATAGATAGATAGATAGATAGATAGCATTCAGTAGCTTCAAAATTAAAATAAAAAACTAGACATACAGAAAATTATAACTAAATGATGAAAATAATGCAGTGCAGTATAATTGTGGTGGCACATATACAGCTGAAAGACAAAGTTGTAATTAGAAAAGTAAACTGAATAATATTGGATGAAGACATGATAAAGTGATCCTGGGCAGAATCATGGTAGTGCAAATGTATTATTGTAAATGTACTGAAAATGTCTATGAACTGCATTTGTTGTGGGACTAATTTCAGCTGCAGATTAAAAATGAAAGCCCATTTGGTCAAATAAACTATGATGTGTGCAACACTGATGCTTTTAGCTGTAAAGATAGTGCAGCTCTACTGTATGAGGGCTTTAGCTACACAGACAGAACGCTACTGATGACAGTGATAAGACAAGTAATTTTACAACATGGGTGTCACTGTGTAAATAATTTACACTTGAAGGCTTATGGTTAACACATGTTTGATAAATAGAAAAAGACATTATCCAAAATATAGAATTTAACCATGGAAAGTGTCATATATTATCAGACTTCAATTTAATATTATTTAAAGAGCTAAGTAATACTATATGCAGTCAAGATCAAAACCAAGAGAGAAATTAAACAGATCTCACAGTGAACAGCTCTTTGGTGGCAGTGAGGAGAAAACGCTTCTTTCTAATGGGAATAAACGTCCAACAGAACCACACTGAGGGTGGACAGACCGGCTGAGGTGAAAGGGGAGAGAGAAAAGATGTGCAAATAGAGGATGACTTTTGTTTTCCACCCTCAATTTAAAAGTAGAATATTTTGTTTAAATTCAAGAGATACTTCACTGCTGTTGCAAAAAATGTGCAGGAACTTACCTCGATGAGCTTTTGGTGCAACAGATGGGACAGTATCATACATAAAATCATCGGATAATTAAAACACAGTGTATCATTAACACAAAATACCACTAATACAGTTTATTCATGCACCTGTGGGAAATAGATTTAAGTTTAAATCCCAGAGAACTTGTTTTCTTTGTGCTTGTTTGTTGCTGTTGTTTTATTAGAACAGAAATACACAATATTCCTCTTGTTCCAGTTGAACATTTCGTTTTAGTTCTGACTTAACGTGATCTCTTCGCAAATAAACGGTCATTTCTGCCATAACGCTTCCCTCCTCCTGCTCACCTGGACAGGTTGACATGCCCATCGCCCTTCAGCTTCATCCTCCTCCGTTCTGACTTGCTGCAGCGGCTCTGTTTATCTCGCAGGACGAACTTTTAGCTGATCCAAGTGCAAGTCTGCCAAGTCGTTGCATCAGCCGAACATTAAAAACCTATTGAAAAACAAACACATAGTAAACTTTAATTGTAGGCATTTGCCTTGGGTATGAGGGTGAACAATTTTACTGGTTCTCTGTCTTATTAAAATGCAGGCAAAACACTAATTAATAATCACTAGCATATGCCGGGCAAAGTGTGGAATTCTTTTACTGTGGCATTAGGTGCAAATGAGATTAAAAGTGCAGTAATGGCTGCTTGGGCCCTCCATCCAACATGTGCACTTTAAGTAGACGGCTTCATATAGGCGAATATCTGTTCATTGCATATTTATTTGCATTTAAAATCCCATTTTTGTGATCACATCACTATATCTAAAAAAACAGAGCAGACAGACACTCGAGCTACAGTCTGTTGGTGGAGTTTTTGCCCCACACTGCTGCTAATATGACAGAAAAAAAGTGCCATATGCATGAAGAATTTAGCACCCCGCAGCTCCCAAACAAATACCTCTTAATTATAAGTAATTGGCCCTCCTTCCCCACCAACCGCTGACTGGGACACATGAAAGCGTTGGTAATTGTAAGAGTTGCAGCATTTATGTGGAAGGGGGGTGGGGGGGAGGGTAAAAAATAAAAATGGAAGGCTCTCATTCAATACAATGACTTCCTTCCTCTCCCTCTCTGTATCGTCCAAGCTGGGGAAGAGAGAGGGGAGAAAAAAAATCTCCATTTGGCACTGATTAGGGAAGACGCAAATTGGAAGGAGGGGGCTTGGAGACCACAGGGGTTACACACATGTATCTGAAGCCACGACACTCCGGGCCCCCTCTAATTTAGATGTCTAAGAATTTGCTGTATGTGCTGCCTCATGCCAGTAAGTCTCAGCCTCACTGTAAATAAATGGCACAGGGCAGTATGCAGTCACCCCCATTTGTAAGCCATTAAAATATTTTCTGTGTGACATATTAATTAGAAGAGCGTTGCGTTCCGTTTTGTCTTCTTGCCGGCGCTCGAGGAGAGCTGAGGCTCTGCACGCTTTGCTCGACAAATGTGTGGCTTCGTTCATAAACAGTCATAAGATAACTGTTTATCAGCATCAACCATCTGTAACACATCGGCTAACCATTTGAAGCACAGACGCAGATGTCTTCAGAGGAAGTTTACTGGTAACACTCTAGAAATAGCACTGAAAATGTTTGACTAGAAACTAAAATTAAGGCCAGATTATTACATTATCTGGAGTCTTTAATATTGTTTTTATTTGGTTAACGAGTCAGCTCTGCTTTCTGTATATTTTATGTCACCTTGAAGGCCTAAATGGTGTGTTAAGGTCACACAGAGGCATATATTCATGAATTATCTTCTCTTCTTGGGCAGAATTGAAAGTGAAATAGCAGATTTTGGGCCACTTTTGGAGGCAGCTAAGCAGGATCTTAACACAACAAGATGATATTATCCCCTTACAAACTTCATATGTTAAAGTTTGGTAGCATACAGTTTATTTGTACATCACACAAACACAAAACAACATTTTCATTCATTTGGAATCATGCTTCTGTCACCTAATGAATGTCAGTACAATACTTACTCTCCTTTTAGCTCCATTTTTGTTCTCCACCTTTTCCGGAGAGAAACATTTGACTGTTTAACTGCTTTTTGGAGCTTTTCCTGAAAACAGGCACTGGATACTGTCAATAAAAGCAGCAAAAGTGAATTGAAACATTGAAGTTGAAGGTTATAAAACTTAAACAACGAGCTAAAAGATGCTAAAACACTCCTAAAGCTGAGTTGCAGAACTGAGTGACAATTCTGTATGGGTTCATCAACTTTTGTTTTTAACTTATTTGTTCCATTGTTAATATAGAAATATTGATCAGTGCAGCTTCAAACAGAACAATCTGTTTAACCACCCAACAAATGTAAATGTTTAACTGTAAACAAAACACTAAATTTTGTTCAAATATATTTAACTTTTCTTCATTTAGCTTTTTGCAGAAAAAGAAACATGTGAGATATCAAAGGAGTAACACAATCAGTGCACTAACTAGAGGAGAAGGCAGGGAGAGAGAGTGAATCTATTTCTCTTCAAAGATAATTGAAATTCAATTTGTAAATCTCTGAATGTCTTGCTGTCACGGATACAAACACAGTGTTGATTTCCCTCGAGCATATCTTCTCCCTCTTCATGTGGATTATCTTTGTATCTCTTGGCCCACTGGAAGAATTATGGCTCTAATAACTTTCATTTGAGGCCCCTGTAGCATCAGTAAAATGTTTACTACATGAGCGCAGAAAGGTCCTTTGGTGAAGCCATGCGTTCGTTACTGAGCCTTTGACTCAATTCAGTGTGTATAAATATATCCATTTCATTATAGGAGGCCAGTCAAATATTTGTTTCAGCGGTTTTCCCCCCATATAATGTAAATTGCTGCAAGCTGTTGCACTTGGAAAATGTTTTCTCATAATGCTTTTCTGCCTTCACATAAATCACAGCTAAATGTTGCATTCAAATGACTACAGACAGGCAATTTATTCTTGGCTTCCACCGTCCCCCTTGAGAGAAGCCTGTGGCGAGAGGGTCGCTTCGGTTTTTAATAGCGACTGTCATTATTTGTTGCCAGTTGTTCATCATCCTTCCTAAATTTATTGTCCTTTCCTGAAAGTATTTCTTTGTTTTCTCTGCAGTTATGACCACTGTCAAATGAAGTGAGGGGTGAAAACATGTCAAGAATTAGGCCACTGTGAAGCAACAAGCACATGACATGACATCTTTTTAATATGGTGAGGTTAGAGGGGCATTCCTACAATAACCTCGTACTGCTAAGAATCCTGCTCATGAGATGAGCTCGTAAATATTTAACTTTTTACAACAGTTTATTGTCTTGCATTTGGCTTCCAAGCTGCAACACATAATAAGAGCCAGAGACGTGAAACACCACCTCAAATCGACAGTGACATTTTCATTCCCTTTAGAAAGGACAGTAATGATGTATCATCTGTGGACAGCAAGATGATCGTCTGGTGAAACTGTAGTTGGCTAATAAGAGAAAAGCAGTGTTGTGCTGTGCAGTGTGAGCGAGCTCTGTATCAGCTTTAACTGGATCTCAGTGGGGTCTGCTGACAGTCGACTCACTGTGGAAGTGGCCTTGAGCCGCCCCACTGAGGGATTTCGGGGAATCTGTCAGCAGTGGCAATCAAAATTAATCCTGCAAAAATCTGTCACAGCTGCCTGCGAACTGAGCTCCTACATGATAACAACAATGTCGAGCAGAAGTGCAACTGATGGTGTGTTGAACTTAGGCTTGTACCATCTGAAACTGGTAATGGTGCAGTGGACTCACCTGCTGATGACGCCTGAACACACCTTCATGTCAGGCTTCAAATTGTACGCACACAGCTATGCACTCCAAATGAAGGTGGACTATGAAAACAGTATTATAGAGAAAAATAATAATTGTAATTACAGATCTACAAAAAATCATCAAACCAAATGTAGACCAAGTATAGTTTTTTTTCTTTTACTATAAACTATGCATAAATAAAATGGTATAAGTGAATGAAACTGTGGTTAATGTATCTAGTGATATAGTGACAAATGTAATTTAAAAATCAATCCTATTGACTCATTATCAGCACATTTTTATGTACATTTCAATTTAAGATTTCATGACAGCTTTTTTTTCATTTTTAATATTCTAACTGTAGAGGCAGTTGGAGATTTTGTGCAGTAATGCTACTTAGAGCATTAATAATATTCTCTGTTGAAGCAGTGTGGGCAGAGGCCCCTGCAAATCTGTTGCTTTAGCATCCGAGTACAATCACTGGATCAGCTAAATAACTTGAAAAGTGTCTGTAAGATTTTGAATTACGAGATCAACTAAATATCTTAAAATATGTCCGTACAATTATGCATGAAATGTATATTACTGGTAATATTAAAGTACTTTGTGGAAAAAGAACTGGATCAGGACAGGAAGCGAGGGTGTCAGTGTCTGAGGAAGATTTACAGAGATATAGAAGCGCCTGCTAAGAGGCGTCAAGGACAAAGTAAGAATAGAAAAAAAACTGAAAAGTGCTGAGTCAGGATGAAATTTGTCAAAAGATGTCACAGCTGAGGGCAGAGATAATCTCCATCCCAGTGACAGACTTTCAATAGATGAGGCAATTCTGGGTACAGGGGGAGCCCCAAAGAATAAACCGGTGTCAGAGAGAAGAGAGGTCAGCTTTTCGGAAATAACTCAGGGTTTGAGCGGCCAACTACTGCCTTTCGACAAATT
Source organism: Dascyllus trimaculatus (assembly GCA_024666655.1). Classification (NCBI taxonomy): domain Eukaryota; kingdom Metazoa; phylum Chordata; class Actinopteri; family Pomacentridae; genus Dascyllus; species Dascyllus trimaculatus. The sequence goes on along the minus strand of CM045447.1, from coordinate 18,403,745 downwards.
AAACCTTTTTTTGCACCAGACTCTGCCTGACTCAAGAGCATTGTTTTGAAGACTTGTCTGCTCATTCTTCTTGGCTGTTTTGAATTGTTCTGAGTTTCTTACACTTCACAACTTACCCATAATCAGTATTCCTGATTCTGAATCAATGACATGACAAGAAGTCTCAAATTTTTATGAATAAAAAACATGCTGAGTTATGGGTCGATGTGGAGTTTAGAAAAAAATCACCTCAGAAAGTATTAAAATTTTACAGATATCTTTATAAAAATCCATACAATATGCAATAAAAACTTCAGGTAAATCAAAGATGGTCAAGCAGAAATTGGTTTAAAAATCCCTATAGAAGTAAAGTATTCATTAATCTGATAAACATTAAGTCAACAAGAGTAAAACTAAATCTAGTACAATACACAGCAGTTATCTGAATAGTCATTTAATAAAACTGTTGCGTAAGGCACACTTTAGGTCCAGGCAGTGAGCATGGTTACCATTCAAGGTGCTATCACGAAAAAATATGAAAACATTTACAGCTAGTAATTGTTTTTGTTTTTGTATTGCCAGTGTGTGGATAGATTATAATGTAACATTTTTTTTAAATGAGACTTTCTCGAGACAAACTTTACCATGTAAATCCAAATAATGCAACACTTACGCATAAACTGCCTCACCTCAGTGCCTTTCCTCAGCTCCCCTCCAATGCCTCAACTTGGCAGGACATTAGACTCATGGAGGGACAAAACAGGGACTAGACATAATGTTAGTCAAACTATAGTCTTGCATTGCCAGAGGTATCTCCACAGTTTATTTTAGCACTTCTCCCGTGCTGGAGGATGAAATATAGTCTATAATCTGAGATATTATTTGTAGTCAGATGATAAAGATAGTATATATTTAGTGACATCAACATGGTGCCAGTCAATCATGTTCAGTTTCATGTTTTGGTCGTTAACACTGGTGTCAGCAACAGGATTCTGACTGCAGTTCCCTTAATGACCACTGGTGTCACTAACGAGGGGCTTCTGAATGTTATACAGAGAGCCTTTAGGAGCCACAGAAAACATTACATTCATTAGATCACAAAAACACCTGTAATACAGATATTGTTTACATTTAGGGAGTGGATAAAAGATGCCTGGTAATATTTGCTTGGGCACAGATCTGACAAAAAGGATACAGTACCAGTAGTGGTCGCTATAGCAATAGATCAACCAACAGAAACCAAAGCTTAGTCTGATGCCACTCCCAGGTACCAATACAGAGCACTGAAATTACTCTTTACCATTACATTTAAGTGAGTAAGTGTATTCATTACAAACAGCACCTCCAAAAATTGGAAAAGCAACAATCCCACAATGCCAAATAAATGTTTTGCGACCTAACAGCTAACCATGATGAGGCAAAATGATGAGTCCAAAATCTCTATTTTATCGTTTACTATTGAGTGAAATGTAAAGTAGTACAGTTCTCCATTATATCTCCATTAAGAGCTCCGTACAGTTACTTGGAACAATGCATTTCTCCCAGCGAAGTCTTGAAATATTTGACATATCTGAGTTTCAGTGCAGAGCAGCAGTGGCTGTTCCAACATGACCAGTGACAAACAAAAATGTCAAATAAATAAATTTGGTTTTGGAGCATATGTGACAGTTTCATGGGCTGTGACACCCCTTTTCGGGAAACCCATGTTGGACTGGATCCCTGGAACATTTCAGGGATTGGAAACTTGTTGGGGGCTGTGAGATGTTGTCAAGGGTCCCAAAATTTGTAGCCCCCTATGTATTTACTGGTCCCCTATATATTTACTTGCAAACATGTAAAATCGTTCTAAACTGCTCTTGGAGATACGGTCAAAGAGGGAAAACCATGGAAATTTGTTGCTGAGAGAACGCACAGTGAGCTGTAATTCTGTTTTGTCATGAGTGGTTTGGCTTACACAGGTTCAGAGGGAGTTTGTAAAACACACTGACATCAGTTCATTATTATTGTTCGACATTAGATGTGGGAGTAGCAAAAAAGGAAAATCAGATGTATTTTTCAGAGCTTTTTGGCAACTACAGGAAACTTTTCCATTTAAACCACACTTTTTTTTAGATTAAATGTCAGTTTTTGTATCTACCGTACAGTTTTGCAGTCAAAGGTTGTGGCAGACAAAGGATAAAATATGATGATGATGGACCAGTGATGACGCAAAACAGAATCCACTGCCTCCTAAATTATTAAAAAATTTTTTAATTCATTCTATAGTGAGTGGCAAGTTCAGATTTCAGACATTTTTTTTGTTGTTGCTTAAAAATTTAACAGTGAGAATGTGGACACTCAGATAAAATGACAGAATATAATGCACTGTGTAGCAAATGGGGAGAAACACAATTCCTATTTTATGAACTGTTTCATGGACTGTGAAAGAGAAACAGAGGAGAATCAACACTGAGTGTTCTGGTACAGTGAAGACTAGTAACTCGTTCAATATGAACATTGTGTTTCTTTAATTAAATGAAGGAATCTCAGATATGCTTTGTGTGTCAACAGTGACACCAGCTGAGAGAGACACAGAGAGATGAAGACACCCAGAGGGAGAGGCAGGAAGGTCAGCGAGAACATCCTGAAATAAAAAGACTCCCAGACACACAGACAGAAATACTCTAACAACAGTAAAACACATACATACAAGTGTTTTCATGTTGTTTTATCACAAATACAGAAGAAATCTGTTAAAGAAATGCAAGTTAGGAAGCTGAAATGCATCCGTCAGTTATGAGAAATTACTGTAATTAACTGATTTGTTAAAAAAAGACCAAAAACAATCTCAAAATAAACCACAAAGAAAACAATCATTTGTAATTCAACTTACAAAACATAAGTAATGTCCTGTCTAATTAATGTAAAGGGACATTCTACAAATTTTGGGGATTCATGAATTTTAAAAAAACAGACTGATCAACTTCGTCTCTAGTTTGAGTCGAGCTCCAAAACACCATCACGTACATTTTCTATGATGTAACACAATATCAATCCCAGACATCCCATGGATTTACAAGAACAAGGACATTTTCAGTATTTTCCTACATTAGAGACCATTAATCAATTAAAAGTCCCATATGGTGAAAATCCATTTTTATTGCATATTGTGGTTGTTATATACTTGGAGGTGTAGAGTAAAAATTGCTAGGATATGAAGACATTTATTCCTGCCATTCCTTATTTCGCTCACAACTACTTAGCCTCTCAGCTTCGCAGGCCAATGAGAATTTTACTCAGCTGATACGTTCCAACTGAGGAACTAGTAGATAATCTTGTTTCCTCACACCCTGCTGCTTCCATTCACAATGAGCAGCTGCCTCACAGGTTTATTTACTTTCTAGAGCTGCATCTGCTAAGTCTAAAATGTCTCAGTCACGGATGAAGCTCACCAAATGTTTTGTTGTTGGCCGCAAGAGTGAACACAAGAGTCTTCATGCACTCCTAGCATCCGAGGAACTAAAAATCTGGATTGCTTTTAGTTTGATTGCAGAGTCCCCGCAACATTAAAGAAACCGTCAGTGCTAGCATGTTGCGTGACTGACCATCAGCTTTGATTGTATGCCCAAAGGTCAAATCAAAAGTTAAAAAAAATTTGGTGATATTTTTACGTAAATTGATCACTCAGAAAGAAGATTAGTAGCAAGAGAACATCCTGGTCTCACATACTCACTCAAATCTATGTCAGCTCCCATGCAGTCAAATGTTTTGCTCAATCACAGATGCAGAGAGAGTCTCATTCCTGAAGGGGACAGGGACCGCAGCAGCTCATCTGCATTAAAAACTACAAAAACTGAAACATCCCATTTAGAACAGGAATACAACCAAGGGTTATACATGGTAAAATAAACCATCTTTGCAGTCTTTTTAGCTGAAAAATCGAAAGACACATTCTGGGGACATGTGAGACTTTCATTCATTTGCTGAAAAGAGGAAAAAAATGCTACTTTTAAAAAATAACAGTTAACTGTTTTTGTAAACCCTCTGAAGTGAAGTGGCAGAAGAAGAGCTGTATCTTTTCCTTCTATTACTCAGGGAATGATGATTATAAAAAACAGACTCTAAAGTAGTTTTTCTGGGGTCACAGCAGCTGACCGTTACTGAGGAACACACAGAAAACAAAGACCAGATGACATACAGACATCAAAACCAGTGACACAGAGGAGATGCTACTACAAGGATCAGACAGATTTTTTTACTCTGCATACATTCAACTTTTTCACAGATGCTTTAGTGCGTTGGATTGCTGCAATGTTGCAGTTTGGCTCCTTCCTAAAACTCCACACCTGGAGTTTGTACTACAAGCTTTCTGATGAAAACATTTCATGTCCTAAACCAAAAATGAGATGATTTTTAAGGGCTGGATAGACTGATTTCCATGTGTTAAAACAGTGGAATGCCCCCTAATGCAAAATTTAGAAGGAAAAAACTTGAATGTACAAGTTAAATATCTAAAGAAAACACAAATTTGTAGAAATGACATTTCATTTTGTCCCACTATGATCTGAGTAATAATGAAATGAAAACTTACAGACAGCATATTAATCTTCATAGAGCTACTGATACCACAACTCTGGTGTTATGTGACACAGAAACCAGATCTCTTGTCTGGATATATTTAGGAAGCATGTTGATTGTAAAACAAATTTAGCACATGATGAATCCGCTTTTCCAACAATCAAACTGCTGCATCATGCTCTGTGTTTGTGCTGCACATGTTCATTTGCTGATAGCTCATCCTAAGCTACGCCTTAGTCGGCCGAGTCGTGGATTCAACTGATCTCCATTAATCACACTGTGACCTTCCTCTCAACCAGGCCCATCTAAAGCTCATTCATCCCCATTTGCCATGCAGCTCTGTGGGTCGATAATTGGCAAAGCAAAACACAGATTAAACCCAATTTGGAGGGTTTCAGCTTGAAGCTTTGCAGAGACAGCCAGGCTCAGGCTGAACTGGAGTTCACTGCACTTCAGTCCGCTCTGCCTGTCTGAGGCTACACCAGGAGGGGACCGCAAAACCTAAATCAAACCAGTCTGTTCTCTGTTTGTGTTTGCATGAGTGTGTGTGAGTGTGTGTGTGAGTGTGCAAAGCATGCAACATTGCACTTTTCCCTGCACTGCCATCACTAATAGAAACCAACTCTCAGCATTCAAACTTCATTTGTCTCATTAACCTTTCAGCTTAAAGTTTAATTGCAGGATGTCGTAAAATGATTTGGTCTATGAGTAATGACAATATTTCGGCTTCGTAATGGCCAGAACAAAGCAAACTGAAGCTAAGCTAAGCAAAGCCGGTTGTTTTTCTTCCTCACGGCATGTCTGGGCTGCAGCTTTGGGCCTTTACCTCGCCATGTCGGCCGGATAATTGTTTACTGGCGAGGGTTTTGTTGCATGAGGGCAACATCACGGCAGGATAACAAACTAATGACTAATTTCATGGCTGTTGAGTCATTGTAAAAAGACCATCATGAGGATCAACTTTAAAAAGCAACTGTGCCTAATCCGATAGCAGGTATTCAGTTTAAGGCGAACAAGGTATAATTATTGTTGCAAAGATAAAAAAAGAAGAGCATAATGACTTGAGGTTTTAGTAGTTTTAAAGGCTTTTGAGAAAACCTAATCCAGTTGAATTCTGCTCATCAAAGCAGTGGTTCAAAACAGTCAGAAAAGAGGCAACATTCCTCCATGCATCGATAGGAGATGACTGCTAGGTGGCAGCGTGCGTCATGAAACCTCCACCACTGTAACAGCATCACTTCAATTACAAAACCTCCTCAGTTGTCCTTGCTTTTATTTGCTCTGCGGAGCGACAGGAGTGGATGACAGCGCCGCTTTAAGTTATGATCGGCGGCCCCGCTTCGAGCTCATGGCCTTTAAACAGCAGCTTGATAGGATCTGTGAGGCTTGCTGAGCATGTATAGTGTTACTCTCATCAAAGGGGACTGAATGGGGGTGAATGGAGGATGATGTGTGCACTGCCTCTGCTTAGTGGAGGCATTTCCAGCTGGCGCCAGGGCAGAGGAAACCCACTGAGACACACAACAACACACACAGACACAGGGGTCAGCTTGGATTCACCCTCCTCCTCCTCCACCGCTGCTGCCTCCTCCATGCCTCTTGGCCTCCGCCGCCTCCTCTTCTTCTGCTCACCCCCCACCTTCACTTCCCAGGCCTGGCCGCCTCTCATCTGCTCTTTCTCTCTTGTTCATCTTTTTTTCCTCCTCCTTCTGTTTCTCGTTGTATTTCTCTCCTGTCTTGTTTTCTCGTCTACATTTCCTCTCTTCCAAGTCATCAAACTTCTAGAAATTGCACTTTAAAACGCTTTAAGGGCCAAGTTAGGAGTGAAAAGGTTCTCAAGAGACTTACTTCTGTTTGAAACAAAGTGTAAAAATTAAGTGTAAGAGCCACTCTCATCTGATCACATGATTAATCACATGTGTGCTCGGAGCAAAAATAGCAAATCTGAGAAAAAGGATTTAAATTTTTTTCCAAAACTAAATAATAATAGTAAAAACATTCATTTTATTTGAGTGAAATCCTTCATGCCATTTCTTCTGAAATCAACAACAATCTTGTATATTTTTACTACACATGATCAATAATGAACATAGGAAAGAAATTATGTTGCTAGTAGGGAAGATGCATAAATTTATAGAAACAAGCAAACAAACCTGATCCAGCTTTAGTCTTGTGGTTTACACACCTAAAAAAAAATACAAAAGAGTAAACAAAATGTGCCATTTTAATCCAAAATTTCACTTGGTTTCAGAAATATTGGAAATGGCCAGTGATATTTTATACAGGAATCCTGAAACATGTCTCGAAAAGTTTGAATCCGCATATTTGTGTACTGCAGACAGCTAAACTCCCTTCTAAACCAACTTCAGAGACCAGATTAAACTTTTTTTGTGGTTGTGAAAATTTTGATAAATAGCTTTTATCAGTATGGCAAAGGTTTGACATCTTGGTACGTACTTTTTATGTTTGCTTGCTGGTGATGAGTTAGATGAAAAGACTGATGTCACTCTCATAACTGTCTGTAAAATATAAATTAAAGCAAACATCTGGGTAGTTTAGCTTAGCACAAAGACTAGAAACAGAGGGAAACAGCTAGCCTGGCAGTGTCTAAGGCTGCAAAATGTCACTATTAGCACCTCTAAAGCTCACATATTAGTTCTTTATAGTTTTTTTGTTTATTTAGCAAAAAAAAAAAAAGAAAAGAAAAAAGTAAAACTGAAATTTTATGGGGGCTCATGTGCTGGATTTTGTTCTTGAATCTGTTAAGTAACTTGTTGGAATCTTTAGGCTGCTGTTGCTTCATGTTTGCTTTCGAGACATGAGATTAGTTTAAGTCATTTCATCTAAATATTGTAAAAGTGAACCTTATCTTTTACTTTAATTTTCCACTACTTGATTGATCTGGGCGCTACTCTCTCTTGAATTCACATCCACCTATCTTCTTATTGCATTTCCTGCTTTATTGAGAAGCAGCCGGGGATGCTTAGCAAACCAAAGAAGAGGAAGACAGTACTTACATCACCGTGAAACCTCCCTCCTTCCCTCCAACGTTTGAGTGACATCAGGGCTCAGAGGAATTCTGCTGGGATGCTTTTGGCCAAATGATTCTTGGCTCGGCCTCCCTCACAATCTTCAGGGGGATGCTGGGAGGGGAGGAAGGGGGGACTCAGAACGGTCAGAACAAATTAAAAAGCCAACCTGCTATTTTACTGTTCAGATCTGTTGATGCTATAAAGCAAGAAAATGGGCTTGGCGGCCTTTACGTGACTATTGGGCTGATTTTACGTGATTTTCCTCCGGCCCTGAATCTAAGCTTTTTTGGCACAACATGCTATGCCTTGACCAAGCATGGAATCTGTAAATGCCCTAATAAATATTTTTTAGCACTTTATTTAATTCCATGCCCTGGGCCAACAGCATCTAAAGTATGTCACCCAGTAACAGTAGGGGGGAGAAAAAACCCTAAAGGCTAAACAGGGTGTAATGTAGATTTAATTAACAGGCTAAGCATGGGCTCACACACACACGTACAAACACACACATCAAGGCATAAACACGCACTCTAACAGACACAGGACAGGCATAAACTTTAGCAAAGGCACACATAACTTTAGGTTAATGATTTCATAGTGACACACACACACACACATACACAAGCTTCAAGCCACACATCCCTGGGTTTACAGCGATGGTGTGAAAATATGTGAGTGTAAATGAGATGCAGACAGACTCACAGCAGTGAAACCAGCAGAGAGCGAACGAGAGGATGTGGCTTGGCTTTGAATTGCTAAACTAAAGTTTAAGTAGATGGAAAGAATCATGTTTTGAATTCTATACATACTGAGCATCTTTGAGCAAGACAGCGTAAAAGGAGCTGTAGAGGATTGGATCTTTTTTTAGACGAGGACAAAAATCTGAATCACAAATGTTTTACAAAAAGATACGCATTGACTTCTTTTTCCTGTACAGGAATGGCTGGTGGGAGATGTACTCAAATCCTTCACTTAAATAAAGTAGTTGTATGAGAATACTTTGTTACAAGGAGCGGTTCTGCGTTACATGTTTTACTCAAGTAAAAGTATGTACGTTTTATTAGACAAATGTGCACTGACGATCCAAAGTAAAATGTATCACAAAACAGAATTGGCCCCTGTCACTCAAAAGTTACTGAAGTATGACCGAGGGACAAATCAGGAGCTACACTGTAAAAAACAAACTGGAAATTAACAGAATTCTTCAGTTTTATTGTACAGATATATTTTTTTGTATTTTTGAAATACAGGAAAACAATATTAAAATTAAAAAATAAATGATAAATTTGCATGTCTCATGTAAAAAACAACACCAAAAACCTTAACTGTGGTCACTGTGAATGACCATGAAAATTAGATTTTTTTTTTACAGAGAAAAATCACCTAAAGATTTTAAAAATATTTTCACAAAATATCATAAATCTCAAATGTTTCTCTTTTATTTATTAAATTAAATTGTTAAATTCAAGTTTAATACTTTAAACATATTTCTAACTATATACTATTTTAAAATTAAAATCTATAATTCAATTATAATTTATAGGTTGGAACCCTTGATTTTTTTTACATTGAAGATGCGTTAAATTTACAGGACTTTAATGTAAAGCTAGGAAAGAAATTTACATGGCTGAGATGGCCATTTTCTGTTATTTTACAGTACTTGTCTGTCACTAAATGTCTGGTTAATTTTAAGTAAAAACAAAACTCACTGTGAAACCTCTGTAGTACTTAGTTTTGTTGTATAAGGTTAAAAAACAATTATTAAGGGTAATGTAATTACCAATAAAAGACCCATAATTAAAGTGGTCAGCATGTGAATTCACAGATATCTGTAGATAATCATTACTTAAGTTTCTGTATAACTAACTTATCAATATCTATATTGCTAAGAGTTTATTAATAGCTATGTATTACAATTCCTTAATTATCAGATCACACCTGATTTGCTTCCTACTCGCTATTCAATACTATATAGTAATACACTGTATACCACTGGTAATCCTGCAAAGGATACCTGGGAATATATAATGGATGGATGAATACACTATATTAAGTATTTAATAGTTATTACTTAATCATATGTGTGAGAAGTCATTCAGTCAAGGTGATCAAATATGAACACTTTTATACATGTCGGGTAATTAAACCTATAAAAATGCATCACATTTTACAAGGTTTCACATGTAAAATCAAAGTAATTATTCAAATAAGACAATGCTGAGAAAAAATTACAATATTTGCCCTCAGAAATCTGGGGGAGTGTAAGTATATTAAGTTGTCCTGTAGCATAAAACACATTTTTTCAACTTGGAAACACATAAAAAAGGACTCTTCTGCAATAATAAACTACTTCACATTTTGTATGTTCTAATCGTGCTCTCTAAGGCTGATAACTGAGTGAATCTGTGATGTTCTGTACGGTGATCATGTGCTTTGTGTGTTGAATCTCACTCAGCACAGTATCTACTAATCACCGCTACCAAACAGCAGTGAATAAAATACCTAACGAATGGTTTCAGTTAAATCCAAACAGCAAAAACTCCATCTGTCCTTTCAAATCATTAATTCAGGTCATTAGAGGCAAATGGGGATGCTTGTGAATGAAAGAGCTCAACACTCCAGTCATTTATTTCTGTTCAGTCAGTGACATCAGAGCAGATGGGCCTGATGTCAACATTTGGCACCTGAACCCGGTGGGACAAACTGTGCTGTGATCTCACATTCGTCCTGTTCACATGAAGAGTTTCTTTCCAAAATAAGATTATTGCCGTTTTTTCAAAAAAAGAGGAGAAAAGGTACAGCAGGTCAGACAAAATGAGTGAATTAAGACAAATTGCAAGACTTATCAGGTCTGTGTGAGACATAGTATGAGGTGTGGCTATAAAAAAACAAGACTGAAAAGTCAAACCACATGATATGAATTAACCAATGGGCTAGCAACCGCGAGGTGGTTAAAAAGTTACAAACCACCTGAATTAAATACAATAAAATTACAGCATTAGTCTCATTATTTATTTGCCACATTTGCGTCTGTTTTGGAAGGTCAACTTCACATGATTTTTTTTATCCCTTTAAAACTGGACGTATAATAGAATTGAAAAGAATTCTTCATACTTCCAAGATCTGCAAACACAATCTTTACATTCAAATACATCAATGTGCAGATAAATACTAAATGTAAAACTGCAAACACCACAGAAGTTTTTAGGTAGTACATCATAAAAACTAATTATATCTACTGCATGATGAGAGCAGCTACTTCATACATTCATATAAGGATCGTGATGAGTTAACCCCGTTATTATTATTATTATTATTATTATTATTATACTGTACAGTTACAAGGGCATTACATAATACATACAACATAAATTACAAAATAAATTAATAACAAAAAACAACTAGGATGCAGCTGAACTGGCTTGTGTTTATAATTAGCTTCACCACTTGAATATGCAGCTTTATTGAAATGTAGATTTTTTTGTAACAGTACAATTAAAGTTCTCAAGTTGTGTCCATAATTAAAGTTAGTAGACCACAATGCAACAAAAGATAAATAAGGAGTCGTATTGAGAAAGTATCTGGACCCTTTTACTTGACGCTTAATTAATCATGTTATATATTTAATATAACATGGATTTTATACCTTTTCTGGTAATTAATTCTCAATACAGTAGCAGCCCACATTGACTTTAGTTTTTGACTTTTAATACTTTAAAAACTAACTTTCCTCTGACATTAACTTTACAAAACCGAGGCATTTTACAGTCAAGAGACAGTGAAATGGGGAAAAATTAAAATGTCTTAATAATTAAACTGTGAACACATCCAGTAATAATTTCATATATTCTGCTCTAAGACTAAATGAAGAGACGGCATGATAACAAAGTGATGAGGAGAAAAACTCGCAGCCATTTCATTAAAACTTGTTATCTTCACTTCTCACTGCGAATTCTCTGGCCTCCAACTTATTCACACAAGCGCACATTTTTAATACGGTGTGTGCGTAAACACACTGCAAATTAATACAGATCTGCATACTGGACGTATGTGCTCACATGCATGTGAGCATTTACAGTGTACAGTATTTACAAAGCACATAGGATCCAGATGGCAGACTTCAGTCATGACTCAGTAACACTGTAAAAGTGACGCACATTCCTGCCTCCAACCACAACAACTCACCACACACACACACACACACACACACACACACACACACACACACACACACACACACACACACACACACACATCCTTACATCACTGATTTGAATTGTCAGTAATTATTAAGACCTTCTGAAGCACCAGTATTAGCAAGTGATTCAATGGACCGCCTGTGAGGAAAAAAAGAAATCCTTAAACAAACACAAACTCACACACAGAGATGGAAAAACAACATACACCGCATCCCTATTGTGTTTCCATTCACTCCTTCACTTTTCTCCCTCCAGCGCTCCTTTAAGCGGCTCGCCGCCTTGTTTGGCCACCTCAGCCTCCTTCAGAGCACTGATGACTGGTAACCATGGCGACGGCAGCTCGGGCTCAGTCCTCTTGACCTGGTTGAGGTGGCTGAGAGCGGCATACAGCCCGGTGTTGGCGCTGCTGTGGACGCCGGGCTCCTGCTGCTGCTGCTGCTCTGTGTAGTACATCTCTAGAGCTGCAGGGGTGCAGTGCTTCTGCTGTTACGACAGAAACATAACAGCTCTGTTGGTTTTAGTTTTAATAACACAATATCCATGTTACCGTACTATTCAGTAGACCACAAAAAGACTGAATGTGTCCCAGTGCACAGCATGTCAAATGTAATATGCCAAAAATACCTGGATGTGCTACAACATCTAGCTGAATTTTGCGGCATGCAAGCTAGCACACTGTAAAAACAAACTTTACAATTTCAGAATTTTTCCATTTTATAGACTTTTTTTTGAATATTTTTTTTTAGGGGGGGGGTTTGAAGTTTTTATTGATAGACAGAGTGAAAGGGGGTAGAGAGAAGAGAGACATGCAGCAAAGGCTCATGAGCCGGACTTGAACTCACGACCACTGCTGGTGACCTGCGCCCATGTCATAACGCCTCAACTCAGTGAGCTATACAGCGGCCCTATTTTACAGATTTTTTTCCTGGTATTTATAAAATTCAGAAAAAAATAAGAAATGGTAAGTTTGCATGCCTCATGTAAAATAACACCAAAAACCTGTACATAGCATGTCAAATGTAATATCCCCAAAATTACCCAGGTGTCTAACATACTGACATGTCAGATACTTATGCATGTGGTTTATAATCTCAAGTCTTATGGTTTCATACAACAATACCTTAAAGAAATACAACATGCAGCCACTGTCAGAGTCTGAAAAACACGAGGATGCACCAGATTGTGAGGAAATATAAAGAGCATGAGCTGAAATCATCCAGATTCATGTTTATGTGAGGCCTGCTGCTTTATCAGTGAGAACACATGTTAGTTTTTCTTTAATAATCTGCACAGCAAATGTTTCTCCAAGTGAGATCAGGGTTGTTGAAATGCAGTGCACAGAGTTAAAGATTTACACTACTGTACTAATAAACTTACATTTATTTGTTTTTGGGGGGGAGTGAGTGTTTGTATGAGATAATGTGGGTGAATTAAATCAAACAGTGATCCTGTTAATGTTATGCTCTGGAAGGAGCACACTGAAGTGTCCCTGACCTCACAAGTTTTTCCCTTTAGAGGATCCACTACCTGACCTTCCGTCACAGCGAGGAGTTGAGGCTCTGAAAAGCCTGGCAGCGACTACGCCACCCTCCATCCTCTTTTTATGTCTCCAACAACGCATTAGCAGTAAAAAAAATGCTAAAAGCAACTGTAACCGGCAAAAACTTCAAAAGCTTTGCCGGAAGGTCCTCCCCCTCCTCCTCCTGCTTCCCTTCCTTGCTTTCCCCCTCACTGTTAAGCCTTTAATCACAGTTTAGTCACGCTCAGCCCTAATTAAAGACCCCTCTGATTCACAGGCGGGCATCCCAATCTCTGCCTGACCAAAAAACGGGCTTCGTCACTCCCTTTCCTTCCTCCCCCCTTCTTTCTCTGCTTGTTCCACTCTCTCATTTTCTTCTGCAAGACAGACTCTTTAACAAACATGCGTGGCAGCTCTGCCTCGGTACACGATGCCTCCAAGGTGTCGTTTGGGGGACAATGAGTTTGGGCTCCTGCTTTAGCAGACTCCTCCCAAAGTGGCAAAGTGAGGTTGTGCTGAGAAACACAGCAGCAGAAGAGCTGCAGTGGAGGCTGTGTGAGGACTCTCAGAGTGGGTGTTGTACACTATGGGTTTGTAAAAGCAAATTATGAGACTTGAGTATGAGCTGCTTATACTAATCTCTGCTGTACTGCAGCAAGACGAGATAATGGAATAATGGATCTGTTGAGATGTTTAGGATTCCTGTGTTTCACGAAATTACTCAAATCCACATGTACACATTTGTGTGTGTGTGTGTGTGTGTGTGTGTGTGTGTGTGTGTGTGTGTGTGTGTGTGTGTGTGTGTGTGTGTGTGTGTGTGTGTGTGTGTGTGTGTTTGTGTGTGTGTGTGTGTTACTCATGTTGTTTGGACATAAATCTGTTTACAAAGTTGCATTGTTGGGACTCGCCTCCCTTCCGAGGACCAAAGGAATGGCGATTTTTCAAAATTAATGGAAGTCAGTGGAACAGGTGATTAAAATCCAAGCCTGATAGACAACATGGGTGTTTATGCAAATCCTCTGCAAGTACAGTGTGCATGGAATTAAATTTAAAAAAAACTTAAAACTGCAATATCACACATGCTAAGAGTTGTTCTAATTGCTCAGACTATGTATGTGAGCTTATCTACATGTATAGGCCACCTACCTTAAGGATGAAACCCTCTGGGCAGGTAAGTTGGTCATACCACATGGTTTTGTACATGAGCAGAAGGAGCAGGCTGGTCAAGAAAGCCAAAGTGATGAGGATCAGACCTGTGATCTGAGAAACAACACACACACAGAGACATGAATACACACACATATACAGTATGCATGCATTATTTCAGCAACAGCTATCATCTGTACTCTAAGGATAAAGCTGAAATATATTTCTTACATCAACACAATCCATGAAGAGACTAAAACCTACTTCCTGATTCCCAACTCTGTCTGTGGCCCTCAGCCATTCGGTTCCTACTACAAACTCAATCTAAAGATGGGTGACATGACACCTCCAAAGATGCATTAAGGACAAGTGGGTACCAGATTACAAGATGTCACCTCATTCTTCCAAACTTCCTCCAGGAGCTACCACAAATAAGCTATCACAGCCAAGTACATATACAGAGCACGTGTGTCTGAGCTTACAGGCTTCCAAATGTATTCACCAGTTTACATCCACTCCTTTTCCAATGATGTGTGTGGAAAAAATGCTTTTTTTAACCAAGTGTGGATCAGATGATGAACAGGGAGGTTGTAGTAACACAGTTTGTCCACTTTGTCAAAATCACCACATAGCCCAGTAAAGTTCCTGGGAGCTTGGACAGACTTTCAGAGGTGCTGATGGCTACCTGCAGTACAGATCATAAATCTGTCAGTCCTCCATGTTAGTAGATGGGACATGAGCCAAACTAAATCTAAGGAAATATGGTTTCTGTCATATGAAGTACTTTTTGTTATGCTTTTTCTGGTAAGTTTGTGTTTGAATAGTCATATTAGGCTGTAAAGAAGACGTCTGTTGTCATGACTGGCAGCTGCTCCGAAGTCAGTAGTTTCGGAGACACGTGAACCACTGGTCAGAGACTGTATGTCGAAGGATTGTTCCTTTCCATAACTGTGTTATATATCCTTGTCCGTTTCAAACCACAAAATGATTCTGTAGTAAGCTGTACTAATATTCTGAGGGAGCTGGGGGACCTTTGCAGTTTTTCTTTTTCTGTTTTGGTAAGTTAAGTTCTTGTTTAGACAGCTAACTTAATTAGTAAAGTCACAAATTACCTTCTCATTGCTTCTGACAAGGGACTTGTCTCCATACCTGTCCCGCTAGGTGTCAGTGCTCCATTTGATAAACTGATCACAATATTTTATTACAGAGATTACGACATGTCAGTGGGATTAAATGGAATGCACAGGGCTAATTTAAATCATATTTATCAGATAGATTCAATTTTGTTCATATCAACAAGTTAGTTATTGAGTTTAGCAGTGCTAGAAGTTTTTCTGTGCAAGGAGCAAAACCATTGACCTTGTACAGTGTTGTGCCAGTTCGTGCTTGGAAAGAACTAGCTCAACTCAGTTCACACATATGAAAATGAACTAGTTCACGTTCATAGTTCACTATTAAAAAATCTGAACTGAGTTCACGTTCATAAAAATGAACTAGTTCACGTTCGTTTGTTACATTTTTTAAATAGATGCTATGTTACTCAATAGAACCAAGTGCGTCAGTCTGACATTCACGCTTGTTTTTTCAGACCAGGATGTGAGGATCTTGCTGTCTGTGTCTTCTTTTGTTAATTCATAAAACTTTGCTAGGTCTTCTGCTAAACTGGCTGCAGTACTAGCCATTCTGGACTGTCATCAGTGTTTGCCATAAACTGTCGTTAAACCTGAAAACTGCTTTCTCTTGCAAGAGTTTTCTTTTTTTGTCTGCATTTATACTCATCGTTTAACACCACAGAAGGTAGTCAACTTTAATGAGATTAATGCATATTTTAGTCTTGCAGCACAATATATTAATATTTAGTGCGTGTGCATGACCATCAAACATGCATGTGTGATGGACACCGTAGCCCAGAGTGACTACCACGAGTCAGCAGGGCCAAGCTGGCCAAATACTCCCACACCCCGGGCAGGGGGAACACCCAGGACGCATCACCCAGAAGACCACCCGGGCCTTAGACAGGCATGCAGACCCAGAGACCAAGAGGAGGCAGCAACTGACACCCCCACTGCGCCAAGGACCCATCCCCAACCACCCCAACTCCCACCCCCACCCCCTGCCCACACCCCACCCAAGCCCCCCACTCCCAAGGAAGCAGGAGTCCTCCCGCCCCCCGCACTTTCTCGCAAGAGTTTTCAATGAACGTCAACGTGAACGGTGCGTGCCACTCATTCTCACACTCACGCTCATTGTTCGAAAACTGATCCATTCAGTTCAGTGTTCACCGAAAATATGAACGCGTTCAGTGAACGCCGTTCATTTAATGCATTCATGCACAACACTGACCTTGTACATACTACGGCCAGGCAATATTATTAGGAAACACTGGATAAACTTTCACTGCTATGTAGATGAGACAGAGTTCTATTTATCTATGAAACCAAATTTAACTTATCAGCTAGTCAAAATCCAAGCATGTTCTAAGGACATAAATGGCAGAACATTCAGTTATCACGTTCCCTTTGCTGTGGAATCAGCTCCCAGTTTGGGCTTGGGAGGCAGACACCATCTCTACTTTTAGATTAGGCTTGAAACTTTCCTCTTATACAAAGCTCATTGTAGGTTTGACTCAGGTGACCCTGAGCATCCATTAGTTACGCTGCTATAGGTGTAAACTGCTGGAAGAATTCTCATGATGCACTGAGCATGTTTTCTCCATAGAGCTATATGCCACCATTGCATGTCACTAACTTTGTGTCTTCTCTTTCCTGTAGTTTGCATTTTGGTCTATCTGCAGGTTTCTCTGGCTGTGGAGCCACATGTTTCTGATCTGTGGTTACCAGCCTCACCAGCCTCCCCACTGTTTATTGTTCACTTCTGCATGTCTATCTGTTATCGTCTTCTTTCTCCATTTTACCTCAACCCAGCTGGTAAGGTCAGATGTTCACCCTCCCTGAGCCTGGCTCTACTGGAAGTTTGTTCTTTTTAAGGAGTATTTTTCTTCCCACTGTTACTAAAGACCTGCTCAAAGGGAATCATTTGGATTTGTTGGGTTTCTCTTTAAAACTTTGTTAGGTCTTTACCTCACCGGGTGAAGCACCTAGAGATGACTGTTGTGAATTGGTGCCATTTAAATAAAACTGGATTGGATTGAATATAATAGCTAGCAAGGTAAGACCACCACCAATCTATATGGAGATGTGTTTAAATGTGGCCAGAAAGTAAGACGATCAGAATGGCGGGGTTAAATGAAGTTCAACAGATGTGTGCTCACATTTGGGCTGGGCAGGAGATGGAATCTCACTGCTACCTCACTACTGTGCAGATTCTGGTGACAAAACAAAATGATCAGCACAAGAAGACAGCACCCAGTACCGCAATACTTTGGCTTCACATTTGTAAAGTGGGAAAGAAGTGACTGTCTTTATATACAGTCTACAGTTCCTACTGAACAAGTAAAAGCTACTGGATTGATAGAGAATTTAATTTAATTTAATTTAATCAAAAAGTTGGGCACTGTGGTTCTTAGCTCCAGCCATGAAGTAATACACATCCATTACCCAATCGAGCATTTCCAGCACCAGAGTAGTGTTTATGATACTGTATAAAACAGTGCCACTGTGCCACCCAATGCATTTTTGGGCAAAAATGGAGCTCTTGGTGGCCCACATAAAAGTCATTAGAACTGCATTACATTTATTGTTGGTTTTGGACTTTTCTTGCCGTTAATAAATATATATTTTTAAAAAAAACACAATATCACAAGACTGATCCCAAAATAAGAATATGTGTAGATTTCCAGACATCACAGTCTTACCTTGGCTTTCTCAGAAACATCACTGTAGAAGTTGATATTCAGCTTCTTAATGTTGGGAACATAGAGCTTGTTCTTCCTCTGCTGCTGCACCTGGTACTGTGTCGATGTCTTCACAATGACCTGCAAGCAGAGGCAATGTGCTGTCACTGTGATTCAGCTGGAAAAAAGCTTCGAATTCCTAATTATTCATTATGGTTGATGGATGATGGTGTCCCTAGTGTTCAGCACAGGTTCAGTGATCCTGTTTCCACTCAAAACACCACTTTGCATGTCTAAAAATACATCAGTGTTATTTGTTGCCAGTTTTTGAGCGATACCCTGAAAACACATTTGGGGAATGTTTTTATGTTAATGTTTCACTCAGTCTGTGCTCAGTCTGTGGAACGTCCTGTGCTGCTAAGTGCATCATCCTATCAAAAACTGATTGTGAGGGCTTTCTTCTTGCGTTAAGCATTCAAAGAGGTGCATGCATCATGTGGCCTGATGCCAAGGTTTTAACCTAGGATGGAAGTTAAGGAAAAGTAAACACAGTATTCTCAGTGTTGCTTATGAAAGTAAGGTAAGTGTGCCCACATAAATATTAATGGTGTTTGGCCAGCATGTTTCACAGTGAGTTGCAAACTGTTGGGTATTTCTGTGACGCTATAAGGCATTCTTTAGCTGTGGTCAGTTTTAAGAAGGACGTACTTACTTTGTCTGCGAATGACTGTTGGAGCTGGTTGACCTCCAGGGGTGTGATAAGGGGAATGTTATCAAAGCCATCGTCCGCAGACGGCTGCTTCTCCAGCTTATCTGACAGATTGCTGCCCAGCTTCACCATAGCTGCTCGGCTGCCTCAAAGTGCCCGGATGTATCTTGAAATTGGAGACAGACTATCCAGGTCAGACCGACTCAGATGGTGTGTTTTGTAATCAAATGTAACAGTGCTGCTCGAGGATCGTGCTGTAGGACAGAAAAGAAGATGTTGACAGTTTATGACTTCAATCACACAGAAATATAATTTGCCATTAAATGATATGCAGGTGGGATGAATCCTATAGACTTTGATGATCCCCTGACTTTTCCTCGGGCACATTTTTTGTGAAATGTCATACAACTTGTGGATGCATTCCCATCAAGTAGTCCCTTCAGGATGAATTCCAATAACTTGCCTCTTGTGTCATCATCAAGTCACCACATCACATTTGAGTTTAGGACCAAATACCTGTAAAATAATGATATTCCTATGGGGCTGCAGTTTGTGTTCAAAGCTAGTTAATACATTTTTGTTCAAATTATATAAAAACCACTGACATGTGAAATGATAACATTGATCATCTTGTTACAGTGCAATGTTCTGCTGAGGAACCTTTGGTTTGTACCACCTAAATACTATTGCACACCAAGCACATCTACAGTGGCAATAACTCAGCAGGACAATGCACTCTACTACATTCTAAAAACTTTTCATGAACAGCTTCAGGAACATGACCAAGAGCCTATGGTGTTTATCCAGCCTCCAAACTCCCCAGATCCCAATCTGATTGAGCATTAGTGGGATGGGCCAGATCCATAGAGGCCCCACCTCGTAATCCACAGCACCTAAAGGGTCCACTGTTAACATCTGAGATGTCCCATGTCCATATCCCAATGGGTCTGAACTGTTTAAGTGGTGCAAAGGTGACCTACAAAAGCAGGTGGTTTCAGTGTCATGGCAGGTCTGTGTATTGAGAGTTGCTGTCAAGCAGATTTTGTTACCCTTGAAGAGAGCAAGACTGTCTGTTTCCACCTGTTTCCAGTCTTAATGCTAAACTAAGCTAAGGAGCTGTTGGCAACAGCTACAATCTAACAGTACAGATATGATAGGAGTACCATCTTTTCATCTCTCAACAAGAAAGCAATTTAAAACTATCCCTCAGATAATTATCTAGTGAATAATTCACAGAGGCTCTAGCAATTATAGTTACATAGCTCAGGGACATATTTAGAAAACACAGACGCCTGTTGTCTTCCTGTTTATCCGGCCCAACAGTCTAGAATAAACATGTTTCATAACTCCCGTGTGTGATTCATCTCAGATCTGTATCAGCTCAGTCTCTTATCTTTAATGTTTATAATCTAAATCTACCAAGCACTCCTGTGCTCTGGTAACAATTCGATTTTCTCTTCTCGATTAGGTAATGATCTAAATGTGGAGGGAAGGAGTGAGGAGCCACTTATCTCATTCACTCAGTGCAACACAACACCTTCCCCCAAGCCAAGGACCCCACTGACGCCACTGACTCACAATGATGATACACACAGACCAGGAGGCAAAGAGCTGCTTTTTATGCTTTTATGGGAGAAATCCCTCATGTCCTGGAACCACAGCTTGATAACTGAGAGGCAGGATCCTTTTCTGAGGCCTCTAGATACACCCGCTATGAATAAATAGAATATTGATGATTTAATGCCATCAGCACTGCACTCGGCTCTCATTAAAACTCTAATATTTCACATTTCTGTTCGGTGAAACAAATCATCTTGAGGGAATACGTATTGCTGGAGACTACCACACATAGTTGTCGATGAGTGGGTGGTTATTGGTCATCTGTGCTGACCACCATTTTTCCTCCCCACACTTGGAGTGAAGTGTGGGTACGATGAATCATCCTGAATCTGTGATTAACAAATGAGTCAAGTGTGGCTGTCAAACACTTGGTGTTCCCACACTCTGACTGGAAATCCGTCCAACGAATAAAAAGAGCTGCAAATATCTCCCAAATGAACACCCACCGCTTTTTTGTTTCCATTTTACCCACTGTAGAAGAAAATAAATACATTTTCAGTCACCAAAATCTCAAATATATGGGAAGTGAGGGGATGTAGGGCTTTGTAAAGGAGAATGCAGGCTGTGCTGTGAATAGTTAAGGGCAGAGTGTTTGCTACCTGTCAAGTTCTTCAGGGTTCACTGCTCATGCATATCTGAACTTGCTGCATTGAAGACTGCTGCGACAAGACATGCTGTCCAGGGTGTGTAACCAAAAATCAGAGAGCAATAATAAAAACAGATTTTCTATGCAGTTATGACGCTAAATTATTATTATGTCCGTTTTTGCAAAGTTATGCAATCTTCACTGGAAAGACTGTACATTTCCAACATGATTAGGCTTGTTTTTTTTATTGAGCTTCAGAGTTAATTAAAGCCCACAAGCTATGAAGACATTAATTGCAGGCTCTTATATAACACGGAGGAATCGCAAATTACAACGCAATCCAGCCTGTCACAGAGCCCCATATAACACTGGGATAAAGGCTGGATGTCCGTTCATTCCCTCCAGCAGATGAAAAAAAGCAACACTCACTAAATCACCTGACTGAGCAGTGACACAATCTGCAGCTGCACAGACTCGAATCAGCCGCAATCACACGTCCAGATAAAAAAAAAACCGCAGCATCTACAGAAATGCAGGAAAAGGGAATAAAAACTTACTGTGGCGGATGGACTCGGATCACCGGTGCTGACGGGGGGACTCGCTGTGACCGCCGGTTGCCGTGGTGATGTGTGATCCTCGGCAGGACTGCGCATGTAATTGATGCTGGAGCGGCTCCGTCCTGCAGCAGCATCCGGCAGCTCGATGTGCAAGTGACGGAGGCTCGTCAGGAAGTTGCGTCTGTGTGGACAAATAATCATGTCTGCGTTAATATGACTCACATTTATGGACTGTTTCATTCCAATTTTAAAGACTGATTAACTCATATTTACTGACATAATAACTCACATTTACCAACATAATAAAACACATTTATGGACTGTTTAACTCGCATTTACAGACTGTTTAACTCACATTTACCAACTGTTTAACTCGCATTTACCAACTGTTTGACTCATATTTACAGAGTGATTAACTCACATTTACCGACTTAAAAAGACACATTTACCAACTGTGTCACTCACATTTGCCGACCGTTTAACTCATATTTACTGACTGTTTCACTCATATCGACTGATTATCTCACATTTGGAAACATAACTCACATTTACTGACTACTTAATTAACATTTACCGACATGATAACTCACATTTACTAGCTGTTTCACTCACATTTACTGACTTAAAAAGACACATTTACTGACTGTTTCACTCACATTTATCAACATAACTCACATTTACCGACTGTGTTACTCACATTTACTAACTGTTTCACTAACATTTACTGACTTAAAAAGACCAATTTACTGACTGATAAACTCACATTTACCAACTGATTAACTCACATTTACCGACATAACACAAATTTACTGACTGTGTCACTCACATTTTCCGACATTTGCCGGCTGTTTAACACATATTTACTGACTGTTTACCTACTCTTCGGGTTTTAGTGCAAAAATTTAGTGTCTGCACTTCAGTGTAGTTTAAGGTATCTATCTGACTGGAGCATTTGCTTTTACTGCTACATCTAAAATGTAAATGCACTGCTTACTACAATGTAAAAAAAATTAACTTTTTCTTTCAACTGACCCGTTTTATTAAATTACAAATATAAAGTATTCATTTGCATGTAAATAGTGTAATTTTACAAATAGTAACTCCTTCTTTAACAACGTGCCACCGTAAAATTGCTTTGTTTTACCATTTTTTAAATCCACAAAAATGTCGTAATTTTACTTAAAGTAAAAATTATGCACATTAAATATTTTTAAATAAGAAATAATGTTGTATTATTTTACTTTTCGCCTTTTTTTCTTTAGGAAATAGTGATTGGCTGATAATATCTTGTAAAACACAGAAACAAGTAATTTGCATGTTGACTGTAAAAAAAAGTCTAAATAATAATAATAAAGAACTGCACCTTTACAACAAACACCTTTACAAATACTAGTTTGTTCCTTTACAATGTGTGACTGTAAAATTACAGTTTTACTATATTAATCTGCTAAACATACCATTATTTTATAAATATTTGCCATTATTTCATCAAATATTTTAAAATGATAGATAATTCCAGTAAGTGTCATTTTACAAATTTTCGTTGTTTTGTTAAATTACAAATATAATAACAAGTAAAATCACAGAAAAAACTGTAAAAAGGTAAAAACTGTAAAAGAAGGCCCAAACTGTAAATAGCATATGTATTTGGTTCATTAAAAATAAGCTTTAAAAAAAGGTTTTTTTGCCAGCATTTGAAAGAAAAAACTATATATATGAAAATAATAAAATGACATTTTTTAACTGTTGATTTACATATTCCATGTTTTGTTAAATTACAGATAATATCGGGCAGAATTACTGAAAAAAGTGTTTATTTAGATGTTGACTGTAAAACAAAAAGAGAGATGTTTGCCGTCATTGTCTTTTTTCCTTTTTACAGTTTTTGAGTGTTACAGTATTCCACACTTTTATTAACATGATATTATGGGATTATTTTTACAGTGTAGGTTACACTACATTCACATGGCAGCTAAAATTCCTGCCACTTTCAACTTTAAGTTCCCTCATTCAGCATTTACAATCAGTACACATACATTCAGTACAGGCTTTCAAACAGGAATTGTAAGTGTTTGTTCGACGAAGTATTTGTAGTATTTGTCAGCAATTAGAATTTCTCAAGTATATAACTGTGTGACAGCTGTTAACATATCAGCATCTGCTTGTAGATGGCCACAGAAGGAGTTTTACTTGCTTATGAGGCCCTTTTAAAAACCTTTAAACCTACTTTCAGCCACGTTCGGTGTGTTTTAAACTAGGGATGCAAGATGATATCGGCTCCACATCGGCTTCAGCTGATAAAGACTGTAAAATGGAATATCGCTGTCAGCTCACAGTGAATACTGACTGGCAGAAAACATGTGTTAGAGAGTTTACAGTTGTAGATATGTCGTGTTTCGTGTGTAAGTTGAAGTAGTTTACTCATTTATTTTCGTACTTTTTTTGGAAAAGTATTTTTGTCAACATCTGCCAGTGGGCCATCGCAATAAGTGTAGGCATATAAATATTTTAATAGTGTTTTAATACCACCATAAGAGAAAGCTGCTGTTCTCTGCAATTAAGTGGAAAAAAAATATGTGAACAAATCAGTACTGGACAAAAATACTGGCAGAAATACAATATGGTGCATCCCTCACAAGGATAAAGAGTTGCCCTGGCTGCTCAACAGATTGTGATTTAACATACCAAAAACATGATTAACTTAAATAAAAAGGATTATATATTTACAGCCTCTTAACAGTGTAGAGTAAATTGTATTAACATTCAAATTCATTTAAGTGTGTCCGGGATATTAATCTTTTAAAAGCCCATTCTAAATAAGCCTTTTTAGCTTTGATTTTTCTGCATTGCTTTCTCTTGTAATGCAGTATTTTTACACTGAGGTTTTACTACTTTTACTTAAGTGTCCTTATTCTGTACATAGGTTCACCACAGCACTAGATAGAGGCACAATGAGATATGAATTTCATTGCACTGAAAACTTGTTTACTGCTGGAAATGACAACAACACCTTTGAATCCTTGTTTATTTTCCTCATCCTGATTAACCCTGAGCTATTTAAAGGTTGGGATCTGTACTGGAGTATTAAAGGAAGTTAAAGATGAATTTGCAACGATGGGTGAAAGGTTAAAGACCGGTGTTCATGTTGTAGCTCTGTTGCCTTTGACCCAGTAACACATATCACCTGACCTGGATGACCCGAGGAGTCTTCAAAGACATGTTTCAGCATTTGCGTATTTCTGGGTTATTTGCTCTTGAATCAAAGGCGTCTTGCTGTGAGGAAGAGTAGAGCATCCTACTGAGGGGTTTTAATGGTCATCTGGTTCAGTGGAGGTGAGAAGGAAGCAATGTTCAAAAGAAGAAGCAAAAAGAGGAATATGTTTGTGAGGATTTACTCATACATGTGTGAGCCAGCGCCTGAGAGAAAGAAGAGTGATGTGTTGGTGAGCGAGTGGGAAGAAGGAGCCAGGCTTGTCTGCAGATTTAGATCAACCTTTTCATGGAAAGAGGACTCATGCTGTGTTCCTCTTTAGCCATGCCTGACTGTATGAATTCATTACGCCTTTAGGGGAGCACTGGTCCAAAAATCAGCGCTGTACCCCCACAGCCCCCCTGCCAACCCATCAATTGGGCCTACATTTATTATTTTGACCTTTTCCTTTGAGGGGGAGTGACATCAAAGTGGATCCTCCTCTCGCTGCTCTGTAAGGAGACGGAGGTGTCATCCTCACAGTGTGAGAGGCAGACTGCCGGCCTGCGCTGGTTTTGTTGTCAGCGAAGAAGAGAGACGGAGTCTGGGTCAGCATAATTAAAATGAGAATCAATTAGGCCACAGTGTATGGAAGAACAAACCTGTCAAAGCAGGCGTGTTAATGTGTGTGGGCAGGCATTTCGTTACATGTGTGTGTCTGTATGTGAAGAAACCTTCATATGTAATTTGTTTTAAGAGCTCTTTCTTTACAATGCTACCCTTCATTCAATTGTTCTTTTTAAAATCTACTTTTTACCATTGTAATCAAACAGATTAAATATTTTCTGTATTCATAAATTACATTTCCAAATTTTAACAAACATGTAGCAAAATGCATGTGTTGCATTTTATTAAATATATTCTTTTTGTATGGTATGATCATGATAATATTGCATTGCGATTAGAATGTGTGATAATATATCGTATGTTCAAAAAGAAGTCTTAATAAACAAATAGATCTGTAGTTTACAGTAAAACCACTTAAATCAACCGCTATAATAACAATTTAAGGACCTTTTTGCAATTTCTTTAGTTTTAGAAGTCAATAAATAAATAAATAAAAACTATGGGAAGTATCCGTTTCTATAGTTCCCCATCAGCACCACAAATATTTTGCATTAAAGTGGCTCCAACCATTGCACTGATTTGACATTTGGACATCAAAGGAAAGCCCAAAATACAGAAGCCAACAGTTCTGCCTCCAGGACAGAGAAATGAGAATGTCAAATTTGATTACTAAATTATTGTTACTGATCAAATTATCTTAAAGATTTTTAAAGAAAAAAAATAGATAAAGAAAACAGATGCATATAGATATGGTAAAGAAAAACAGAAAAATGTGTATCACAAATTGTAATATATCAGATTTATACTAAGTATGATGAAGCTCATTAACATTCTTGTACATTTCTCCCACATAACACCACAACCAACTGTGCACTTAAAGCTTTTGTGTCATTTAGTTTGACTATCAGGGTGGTTTGGTTAAATAAAAAGAGAATCAACAGTATTTACTATATGAGAACAGTCCTGCACAGTGTGTCTCCCATAATTTCTAACAGCCAATAAATCTGAAATAAAATCAAAAATAGAAAGTGACAACTGCATAAAACACCACAAGTCAGTATTTATGTGCCATTAACACGAGGACACCATTTGATTTTCCCTTCTTAGTTCAGTTTGTTGTCAGAATAGGTCGGGGTTGGGGTGGTCTGGTTCAAGCTTTACTTAAATGATGGCCTCAGGTCTGCAGCAGTTTTGGTGAAAATAACTGTGCATTTCTGAATGCAATTTCAGTGTTATCAAAGTGGCCCATGTACATGACCTTAGACGACACTACAAGGCACATAAATTAGAAAATATTTTGAGACTAGACAGAGAGAAAAAAAGACAAATAAAACTAAATATGAAGTTAAACCGAAGCCCCCTAATTTCCAGACAAGATCTGCCTATAAATTATTCAGCAGATGAAGGAAGCCAAACAGACAAAGATGCCTATTTTAACAGTATCCAACCTGGATAAGTGAGCATTCAGCCCTGGAGCAGGTTGAGCAGGATCGATGAAGCCTGCAGTCCTTCACACAATGATCTGACTGCTCATATCCATCCTGCTCGGCTGAAAACTCACCTTCTAAACAAACATCGCCCTCCTTCCACAGAACCATTTAACCTGTCCTTGCTCTCTAAAAATAACCCATCTCTCTCTTTCCCACTTTTATTCTGTTTCCTCCTCCGCAGTTACTTCTTATCCTACAGAAAAGCAACACTGATATTAAAAGAAAACCAAGGCCAGGGTTTCTTACTTCAGGCTGCTTGTTATTTTGTGGCGAAGATTAGGGCTTACGTAGCAGCCAAGAGCATCAGTTAAGAGTAGATTGTTTGGCAGTAAAAAGAAAAGGACAGGACTAAGAGCTGAAATCGGTTGAAGGAGTAGAACATTTCACATTTTAGGACAGATTATGTAATCTACTATTACTGTGTGAGAGTTTCAGTATCAAAACTACATCAGATAATTTGCTTTTATTAACGTTTTTTCAAGTAACTGTCTTTACATTTACACTTTAAAAAGACACAATAACAAGATATGCATATTTATTAATTATAATTCTTCTCATGATTTAAACAGCAGTTACTGATGGTTTAACAAAGGACGGGTCGTTGAGTATAATATATCATTTAAAGGAAATCTGGATGAAATAATAAGTGGAAAATGGTTACGGAGCAAAAACAAACAAACAAAGCACATATTACATTCAAAAATATCCAAACATACCAAGGATAAAATTAGTTGTTCAAAAGAGATGCCTGCAAAAGTGCCATTTCACGTTTTATGGTCTTACAGCCGAAATATTCAAGTTTGGAAGTTTCCTGGAGGAAAGCGCAATAAATTGCCAGCTAATAAGTTGTTCAGAGCAGCATCAGAGGCTTTACCAACAGGGCCATCTAGTGTCTGATTAGTCACATAACCACTTCAGTAGAATCAGTGGAAGAACAACACAGACGGATGTGACATTTTTATAACATTTTTAAATAATGAAGGAGTGATATAACATATTTTTTAAATATGTTTTCAAGGGAAATGAAGACATTCCCTTTGAAAGGTTTCAAAGAAATCAAAACAATCTTTCCTGAAAAACAAAATACTGTTCAAATGTCCTATAAAAAAGTGGATATCCCAGCTCCAAAGATAATTGGAGGAAGACCGGTGGCAGTCAGGTTTAGATGTCACACCAAATGACATTTAGATATGACAAAACTAAGTTGTTTCTACCCACAACTACAATTTGGTTGGAATTTAGTGAATATTAGAGGAAATATAAATTTTTGAACATAAAAGATTTTTTGTTTTGGTGATAAATTACAGATTTTTATTATTTAAATTTCTTTTAAAAAATGTATAAGCTATTGACATGACTCCAAGTCCCAACTTTTCCTTGAGGTTTATGGGATATTCAGTTAAAACAACAACAACAAACAAACAAAAAAAACGCAACAAAAAAAACTCACAGCCAAATCCTGTGAAATATAAGCAGTTGGTGAGGTTTTAAAGATGCTCTAGAATTGCTGAAGTTATAAAAGGGCCTATTTTCCAAAAATCCACAACTAAAAGAGTATTTGGAGTAGTAGCTGTGGGATTTTGCAAGATTCCATTGTTAAGGGAGAAGTTTTTGCATGTTTTTTTTTTCTTTTAAGAAAATCCATGACCTCAACTGGGAAGCCCTATAGGTGAGTTGGCAGGGAATGACTCTGCAGGTTCAGTTTTAAACAGAGCCAGCTCACCCATTGGCAACACAGGCAAATGCTTAGGGCACCTTGGCCTCCAGGGGCATCACAATATTACTACAAAACAATGCGATTAAAATTCTTTTGTAAGTATATGTAAATCACCGATGGAGGTGGGTGCCATATAAAATGAAAATTTTAACTTCAGTTGTTTAGATGGTCCATTGTGTGTTAAAGTAATGGGAGAAATGGTCACAAACACCAAAGTATAGGGTTTGAGATTTTGATCACTTAAATTTGAGATGTCTGATGTCTTTAATTCTTGAGAAGAAGGACAAAAACTTGCATTTTCTCATCCACAAAGTCAGACATCTATTTAAACTTCATTTCTTTTCATCTATTGAATTTGAATCACAATGGAAACATGTGAGATGTGTGCAGCCATTCAAAGGTTTCAAACTATGAGGTAACATTTTATGACATAAACTGAGAATGTATTGATACTTGTTGACAAAAAAAATGTGTACTCAGCTGACTCTACAACAGTAAAAAAAATGTATCAAAATAGCAAAAAAATACAGCTTGCAATAACATTATATAATTTTGCTCTCCTTTGAAGTATCAATGGATGCAAGTATCAAAACACGACTGAAAACATCAACTGTTAAAATAACATTCCTGCATTTAGATTCTGCTCAATCGTTGCAAATGCACGTTACAGGTGATGAACTATTACAGGTCTACTAATTCAGTGAACCTGCATTAAACACTGATAGTTTGAAAACTAAAGTGATTTAACATCAGTAACAACAACTACTGTAGATATAGGCTAGTTTAAATCAGCTTATTCTATCAGTTACAGTATAAAACAAAGGTGTGCACACCTCTGTGAAATATCACTCTATGAATATAAATGTCAAATGACTGAAAATCATGCCACCTGTCAATAATTATATTATTTCCATGTTGAGAAGTATTTCCTCTTGTGAGCAATCAAAATCCAATCCCTGAGACAGATTATACTGAAAATACAGGCTGCTAGGTGGAAACTAACCTGTGATCTCTGACATGCAAGACAGAAAACATGTGATCATGAATAACTGAGTACACCAGTGCTTCCCAATTAGCCTAAATGCATGAGCACAGTTACAAAATGAGCTGTGAACACCAGAACTTTCTGACCACTGGGCCGTGCCTATCTACACATTAAATTACCCCAAAGGGATAAATAAAATATCCATCGATCTATCTGCCTGCCCACCTGCCTGCCTCCCTCCCTCCTTCCCTACCTACCTACCTACCTACCAATCTGCATGTTTGCATCATGGCTCCACATGGAAAAGAATTTCAAGAGAACCTAAAAAAGTCTAATTTTGCAGAAATTGCAAAGATGGAAAAGAGTACAGGAAGATCAGTCACCAACTAGAAATCAGTTTAAAAACAGTTGCAGCAGAAATGAGGAGGTATAGAATGAGTTATAGTATAACTAATCTGTGCTACACTGACTGTCCTCCTTCAAAGAAGGACACAGGACATGCTAATTGTTTAATCCAGCTGTGAAAAATGTGCGGTTGCTTCAGACTGAATAGAGATTATCAGTTAAAGTTAGAGTTTCTGTGACAACTCAGACAGAGTAAAGGACATTACATTACATGATTTTCTATGGACGGTGTGTTCAGCACAAAGCTGCAAGACTAAAATGCACTAAACAACTTGAAAAGAAGCCTGATGACTGTTAGGAGCACATTCTTAAGCCAAATGAGAGCAGGAAAAATTTATCCAGATGGGGTGCAACATGTTTACTGTGAAAGTGGCCAGGGCTTCCTCAGTGAATGCACGTATAGTCCTGACAGTAAAACACAGTGGAGTGTGATAATATGGGGCTGCATAGGTGCATGAGGGGATATGGAGGATGAAATTTATTGGTGCCACCATTAATCCCTGTGGACACACTGAAATACTGGCTGATAAGGTGACTCCCAGTCTGCAGAAAATTGGCAGAAGAGGAATATTCCAGCATGGCAATGATCCAAAGCCAAAATCACACTTAAGCAGAAAAACAAAAGAAAAAGTGAAAACCATCACGGGGCAATTATTCTGCCTGACTCAAATCCAATCAGACACATTAGGAGTATATTTTAAAGATAAAGGTAGAGCAACACAACCCCTCCAGCAAAGACCAGCTATACAAAAATGTTTCTGAAGGATGGCAGAACACATCGAGAAGGTAAACAGAAATAACGGTGGACAAAGCATTGAAAATAATAAAAGTGTTGAATCTCAGTTGTGAAAGGTGTACTAGTGTTTGTTGCATTGATTTCTAACTGTGGGGCCTGAAGTATTAGTGTAGTAAATGTAAACTCTTTGCTTTTAAAATTTCAACAACAGGAACTGCCCTAGTGCTCAACTTAGAAGTCATGCAACTGCTGTCAGATGATACAACTTTGCATTTTTATAAATGTCAGCGATATCGCAGAAATGGAATCATTGTTGTACATGAATCCATCCATCCATCCATCCATCCATCCATTGTCTTCCACTTATCTGGGGCCGGGTCGCAGAGGCTGCAGTCTAAGCAGAGAGGACTAGGCTTCCCTCACCCCAGACACCTCCTCCAGCTCTTCTGGTGGGACCCCAAGGCGTTCCCAGGCCAGCCGAGAGACATAGTCCCTCCAGTGTGTCCTACGTCTACCCCGAGGCCTCCTCCTGGTTGAACATGCCAGGAATACCTCCCCAGGGAGGAGTCCCAAAAGCATCCGGAACAGATGTCCAAGCCACCTCAGCTGACTCTTCTCAATGTGGAGAAGAAGCGGCTCTACTCCGAGCTCCTCCCTGGTGACCCTATCTCTAAGGGTGCGCCCAGCCACCCTGTGAAGAAACTCATTTCAGCCGCTTGTAGTTGGGATCTTGTTCTTTTGGCCATGACCCAAAGCTCATGACCATATCTTTTGGTAAAGGTTCATACTGTCTTCAATTCACGAAGTAATTTTTTTAAAGTTCTTTTAAAAGACCTGGAAAAGGCCTCAGACAGTAGGGGGCGTAATTTCCCCCTACTGTCTGAAAAACATCAAAGAAAGAGCCAGCAGCCTATATGACACGTCACTTCCCATCCTGTGACGTGCCTCCTGAGGAAGACCACCGGTAGTGGTCGAAACATGTAGAGGTAACTTTACTTCTCACCCTTACCTGTCTACCTGTCTTTTAAAAGAACTTTAAAAAAACAAAACAAAATTGCTCATGACCATAGATGAGAGTAGGAACAAAGATTGACCGATAAATCGAGAACCCCGCCTTTTGGCTTAGCTTCTTCTTCACCACGACGGACCGGTACAGCGACTGCATGACTGCAGATGCTGCACTGATCCACCTGTCAATTTCATGCTCCATTCTCCCCCACTCATGAACAAGAGCCCAAGATACTTGAACTCCTCCACTTGGGGCAGGGCCTCTCCACCAACCCGGAGAGTGCAAGCCACCTTCTTCCGGTCGAGAACCATGGCCTCGGATTTGGAGGTGGTGAGCCTCATCCCAGTCGCTTCACACTCGGCTCCAAACTGCTCCAGTGCCCACTGGAGGTCAAGGCTCGATGAAGCCAACAGGACCACATCATCCACCAAAAGCAGAGACGAGATCCTGTCGTCCCCAAACCGGACCCCCTCCGGACCTTGACCTCGAAATTCTGTCGATAAAAGTTATGAATAGAACCAGTGACAAATGACAGAGGAGTCCAATGTGCACCGGGAACAGGTCTGACGTGCTACTGGCAATGCGAACCAGGCTCCTGCTATGGCGGTACGGGGACCGGACTGCCCTTAGCAAAGGGCCCCGGACCCCATACTCCCGGAGCACCGCCACACAGGATGCCACAAGGGACACGGTCGAACGCCTTCTCCAAATCCACAAAGCACATGTGGACTGGATGGGCGAAGTCCCAAGAACCCTCGAGCAACTGATAGAGAGTGTAGAGCTGGTCCAGTGTTCTGCGACCGGGACGACAACCGCATTGTTTCTCCTGGATCCGAGGTTTGACTATCCGCTGGATCCTCCCCTCCAGTACCTTGGAAGGGTATTCAGTACCCTGGAATAGACTTTCCCAGGGAACACACCTTCCAGTCCTCCTTCTTGAAAAGAGGGACCACCACCCTGGTCTGCCAGTCCAGAAGCACTGTCCTCGACCGCAGCACGATGTTACAGAGATGTGTCAACCACGACAGTTCCTGCACATCCAGACACTTGAGGTACTCAGGGCGAGTCTCATCCACCCCCAGTGCTCTGTCACCAAAGAGCTTTCCAGCTGCCTCGGTGACTTCAGTTTGGGTGATGGGAGAGTCCGCCTCTGAGAACTGAGCCTCTGTTTCCTCAGCAGAAGACGTGACAATGGGATTGAGGAGATCCTTGAAGTCTTCCTACCACTGTTCAACGACATCCCCAGTTGACACAACACACAACATTGTTGGTGAAGCACTGCTTCCCCCTCCTGAGGTGCTGGAGGGTTTGCCAGAATTTCCTTGGGGCCGACCAATAGTCCTCCTCCATGGCATCCCCGAACTCCTCCCAGACCCAAGTTTTTGCCTCCACAACAGCCCGGGATGTGGCATGCCTCACTTGCCGGTACCCATCAGCTGCCTCAAGAGTTCCATGAGCTAACAACGCTCGATAGGACTCCTTCTTCAGCTTGACAGCATCCCTTACTTCTGGTGTCCACCACCGGGTTCGGGGCTTGCCGCCAGAGACCCTGCGACCACAGCTCCGAGCAGCACTTTTGACAATAGAGTTGGAAAACATGGTCCACTCGGACTCAATGTCTCCAACCTCCCCCGGGATCTGAGAGAAGCTCTCCTGGAGGTGGGAGTTGAAGACAACACTAACAGAGGGCTCTGCCAGACGACCCCAACAGACCCTCATGACACGTTTGGGGCCTGCTGAGTCTGTCCGGCCTCTTCTCCTGCCAGCGCATCCAACTCACCACCAGGTACTGATCGGTTGACAGCTCAGCCCTCTCTTCCCCCAGGTGTCCAAGACACATGACCGGAGATCAGATGACAAAACTACAAAGTCTATCATTGACCTCTGACCTACGTTGTCCTGGTGCCACATGCAATTATGGACACCCCTGTGCTCGAACATGGCGTTTGTTATGGACAAACTTTAACTAGCACAGATGTCCAATAACAGAACACCGCTCGGGTTCAGATCGGGGAGGCCGTTCCACCCAGTCAACCCCCTCCAGGTCTCACTGTCCTTGCCCATGTAAATGTTGAAGTCCCCCAGTAGAACAATGGAACTGCTACCTTATCGTGGTGGGGGACTTTGAGTGTCCGAATGATTCTGAACGCGATGTTGTCGGGGCCTTTATTTCCCTGTTAGGGTCACCCAAAGAAAACAGGTCCTAGATGACGGGTCAGACTAAAAGAAGTTCAAGAAGCCCTTATGAAAAAAATAATAACAAGGACAATGACGTCGCCCGGTATGGTGCAGCTGGGGCCCCACCCTGGAGCCAGGCCAGGGGCTGGGGCTCGTATGGGAGTGCCTGGTGGCCGGGCCTTTGCCCACGGGGCTCTGTTGGACTCAGCCCAAATGGACAACGTGAGCCTGACCTCCTGTGGACCCACCACCCACAGAGGGAACCATAGGGGCCAGGTGCAATGTGGATCGGGCGGCAGTCGACAGCGAGGGCCTTGGCAACCCAATCCCCGGACACAGCTTTTAGCTGTTGGGACATTGTTGTACATTGTAAGTATAATAACTGTTATACTGGATGATTTTGATCCAAAACAACACAGAATTACATCTATTAGAAAACAGTGTGATAAAAATATATTACAGTGTAACAAGACAAAAGTTGTTTAATCATGCACATAAACTCCACAAAGTCATTAGTACTCCAGATAATAAATTAGTTTCCTCACATCAAAACAAATATCAAAGCTGTTGGTGGTGTTGTTTACCATGGGGACACATTTACACCTCATCATGATGTCTGATACACATCGAACCACAGGTGAATTACAGTCAAAGGTGTTAATAAGCACACTTCAGCAAACAACACATGATGCAACCATGTTCCACATGATTGTACTGTATCTAAAAATTCTACAATTAAAATGGAACAAATGTCAGACAAGAAAAACAAGACACGGCAAGTTAAAGTGACTTTCCGCTGTTTCACAACTAAGTAGTTAAAAGTCAAAAACTGTCTCAAAAGAGTTCAGAAAGAAACCAATGTGACGGGGAATGAACATTAAACAGAATTAACTAGACATTCAATTAATAGCTTTCACTGAACAGTGCTAGCTCACAATCAAATTCACTCTCTGAAATTGTCTTCTCAGTAGACAATTTTAGTATAATAGAGAGTTTGCTGTACTTTTCATTAATAGCATTTCTCAGCAGCTCAAAATGACAAAAAATACAAATCAACTATTTTAGAGAGTCTCTGTGTTAAAAAGAGCCATTCAGTATATTAATTCAGCCTTCAAGTGATGACATGTTTGTCCAAAATATGATTTTAAAAAAGGTTCATAAACAGGCATTTTTAAGCTGACAGGAGCATTTAAGTATTCAACTAAATCAACTGAACAAATGAATGACATTAATGATGGCTCTGTTCCATCTCAGTGGCCCCAGCATACACAAAATCAGGAATTCGGCAATAATACTCTTGTACTTCTTCTATTGTATCATGTCAAAATGGCTTAAGTGTAAAAGGGTTGAACACACAGCTGTAGGGGCCTGCAAATGAACAGGGTTGATGGAAAAATCCTCCAAAGTGAACTCAACTCAGCCGAACTAAATGATCAGCACAGCAAAAAAGTGCTTTTGGTATCAAGACACAATCTCTCCCAAATGGATCAGCATCTGGCTGATTTGAACTCTTTGAATCTGGGCACCATGTCAAGCTATCCTACAGGAAGAACTAAAAAAAAAACCCTAACTAGCCTTTAAAACAGTGTTTTACATCGTCTGAGAAGTAAGAATCTACAGAACATTATGACCACCTGCCTAATAATGTGTTGATTCCCCTTATTTGCTCAAAAATGCTCTGAACCATTGGGTATGGACAAGAGGACCTCTAAGGGTGTCCTATGGGGTCTGGAACCAGGATGATGGCAGTGGATCCTTTGGGTACTCTGGCTTGTGCAGTGGGACCTCTGTCAATCAAACTTGTTCCACTGCATCCTGTTGATGCTTGATCAGAATGGGGTGTAGGAAGTTTGGAGGTCAAATCAACATGTTGGGTCATTGTCATGTTCCTCAACATGTTCCTGATTGTTTGATGTTTTTTCCATGTGGTGGGGTGCATTGTCCTGTGGGGGTAGGTCAGTGATATTTGGGGCTGCCATTTGCATGAGGGAGTGTGTTTGTTCTGGGATAATGTTTATTTGGATGTCTAAGTCTGATCTACACGGATGGCAAAATCCAAGGTTTTCCAGCAGAACAGCACATAGTAACAATATGATCAATGTTAGTCACTTCACCTGTCAGGGGTCAGAATGTTGTGGCTGATTGGTGTACCTACTGAGCAGTCAACCCACAAAATGATCCCTGTATCTTCTGGCCAATGTAACTGATCTAGTTGAGACACAAGGAAGAAAAGTTTGGGTCTGTGTAATCAATCCTAATAATGATGTGATCAAGGTAAGCTGACGCATAAGGAGGTACAAAATAGTGGCTGTGTCTCCATGTAGTTTTGAGTGTGATGAATTCCCTTTTTGCTTGTGAAGAAAGAGGACTTGGAGTACTTGAAATCTCTCAATACCCTTTGGATAACACACCTCTGTTTTCCAGGCATCTGCATCTGAGATGGAGCTGCTTTTGTCTGACCTGCTGAACAAAGCTTTATGTAATGATCTTCTGATGCTCTGGTCACATTTGGTCTGCCTGATCATGTTTTAGATTCAACTGATGTAGTTTACCTGCTACTTAGCAAGAAATATTCAGCAGGTGAAACATGTGTGCATGTCGAATTATTTGAAAAAGCCTCTGAGTAGAAGATCAGATCCACTTGAGTGTCATCTGAATGTTGCTTGTAGATGGGAAACAACTCAAGGAAATCTGAGCTGTTGTGTGCAACATGACAAATGCCACAATTGGCCTTAAATTTGATGCTTTGCCAACCTAGACCTGTATGGAGCGAATTTTGTTTCTTTATTATGCAACCAAAAAGAATGGATTTGAGAACAAAAAAAATTGTAAATGAGAAATAATGGATTTGAAAACAAAAAAATAATTTGCAAATAAAGTTACATTTACGTTTCTTGTTTTTGCGTTTGCGTTTCGTGTTTTTGCATTTACGTTTCTCGGTTTTTGCATTTACGGTTCTCGGCTTTTGCGTTTGCGTTTCTTGTTTTGCGTTTGCGTTTCTACATGAGTCTCAGGGGCGGGACCTCCTCTGAAAGATGCAAGAAGCCTCCTGATTGGTCACTCCCACTCGACTAGACGGTATGACAACTTCCGCATCCACAGGCGCGAGAGGAGACACAAGCTGTGTCTCAATTCAGGGGCTGCATCCTTGTAGGCTGCATTTTTCGGCCGCATACATCACAGCGGTGCGACTAAGGCTGTCCCATTTCATTAAAACCTCAAGACTCCTTCAAATGAGACCGACGAATGCGTCCTTCTTTTCCATGAATTTGAAGGATGCATCGATGTATCCTTCGTAGCCCCAAATATCCCAAGATCCATTGCGGGCCGCTGACAGTTCGATCAACAGCTGAAGTTTTAACTGCTGACGGCTGACGGAGAAGATGGATCCATCAGCGGCGGAGGATTGTAGCTTTAAATATTAGTATTGTGTTACAGCTCACTCTGATAGCTACGATACAAATGTTGACAACGTTAAAGTTTGTTCTAAAAAAACGATTGAATAACGTTATTGATGTGAGCCGCTGCAGTTTAAAACGTTTACTTTCCAGTTGTTCAGCTTCAGTTTTAAGTTATATTTTACTGAGACTGTGGCGAAATTCTTTCTGACTGCGGCCACCACAAAAACGACTTATTCAATCATAAATATTCATATATTTAATCCTTATTTAAGTTATTATATGGTGGAGAAGTAAAATGGACGTAAATCCTGCTGGAGCTTCTATTGGTGGTAATTCTCTCTGTAGACCAGTGAAAACATGACTCTCCTCACTGTTCTTAGTTTAGCTCCACCAAGTTATCTGATCACATGTTTAACATACATTATATCTGGTTTCTGTTCAGACAGCAGGTATTTATGATCCTCATCAGAAACACTCAGCCCAGAGACTGTGGAGGTTTATAATATTTAAAGTTCATATCAGTGGATGTCAACAGATTTAAACCAGCTGTGGACGCTTCTTGTTTCTCAGACAGTTTAGTCCCGAACCACCGTACAGTACAAGACTCTCAAGTCTTCAAGTATATAAAACATATTAAAAACAAAAATTACAGTTTCGGGATCAAATCCAGTCAAAAATTGGGTAAAATTACACCGTCGTCTTATCCTGATCGTCGGGATGAAAATTTGTTTGTCAGGGTTGCTAGGCAACAAGGAGCGGCGCTA
The DNA here is from genome assembly GCA_024666655.1 of Dascyllus trimaculatus. Lineage (NCBI taxonomy): Eukaryota > Metazoa > Chordata > Actinopteri > Pomacentridae > Dascyllus > Dascyllus trimaculatus. The sequence goes on along the minus strand of CM045447.1, from coordinate 18,365,546 downwards.
CGAGACGTCATGATGTAAGCAGGAAGTTCATCGTAGGCTAGACCGTCTCATTTAACAAACGCTCATGCAGCCTTCTAATGCAGCCTACCCGTCCTTAGAAGGACCCAGCCTTCGAAGGACGGGTAGGCTGGGTCCTTTGAAGGATGAAGCCCCTGAATTGGGACACAGCTACGGTGTTGTGCCGAGTTATGCCTGCCCGCATAACTCGGCACAACACGTGTCTCCTCTCGCGCCTGTGGATGCGGAAGTTGTCATACCGTCTAGTCGAGTGGGAGTGACCAATCAGGAGGCTTCTTGCATCTTTCAGAGGAGGTCCCGCCCCTGAGACTCATGTAGAAACGCAAACGCAAAACAAGAAACGCAAACGCAAAAGCCGAGAACCGTAAATGTAACTTTATTTGCAAATTATTTTTTTGTTTTCAAATCCATTATTTCTCATTTACAATTTTTTTTTTGTTCTCAAATCCATTCTTTTTGGTTGCATAATAAAGAAACAAAATTCGCTCCATAGACCTGTTACAGGATCTTCATTTTACATGTCATAATTCCATGTGTATTTAAGTAATATTTGAGAGACTAGAAGCAGAAAATGTAAACAGAGTTAAATGCTTATATTCACTCATTAGCTGCACTTTGTGTTTTCTCTGGCTCTCTCAAACAATATCAGCATATTAATCAAGGATCTCTGTAAACAGCAAATGATGGAACTGTTTCATAAAGTTGTAAAGTTGAAGCACTTAAAACTATTATCTGAAACAACTCTGTGAGGTTCAGTTACTGTATGAAACCCACATCTTGCGTCATACAAAAGTGTGATGAAAGGGGAGAAGGGGTGAGGGATGATGAGTTTAAAAAAAAACAGGAAGTAAGGAGACAGAGAAGGAGTTGAGAAAAGTAGGAGTAGGCAGATACTTTAGCAGACGGTGATGAGGAGGACGACTGGGGAGCTGAGGAGGAGGAGGAGGGAGAAACATGAGAGTTAAATGAGCTGCACAATGTCTAAAAAGGACCAGAGAGCTGCTTGAATCCAGCAGGTCAACTTCTGATCATTTCTGCATGATGGATGATGTGGACGCAGCTGAACTCTGCTACCCTCAGCTGCTCAACTTGTCCTGCAGAGGTTTGAGGCGTCCTCGCTCTGAGGCCGCCCTCCTCTACACGCTGCTCTCCTCCATCGCTGTGCTCACCGTCGCTCTCAACCTGCTGGTCATCATCTCCATCTCCCACTTCAAGCAGCTCCACACCCCCACCAATGTGCTGCTGCTTTCCCTGGCCATCTCAGACCTGCTGGTTGGGCTGCTGGTGATGCCGGTGGAAATGGTGCGGCTCACAGAAACATGTTGGCTGCTGGGAGACCTCATGTGTGCTTTGTCTTACATCATCGGCTTCATTCTCACCTCAGCCTCAGTGGGGAACATGGTGCTCATATCGATCGACCGCTTTGTAGCCATTTGTTATCCTCTGCAATACCCCAACAAAATCACTCACAGTAGGGCTGAGGTGTCTGTGAGTCTGTGCTGGACCTGTTCGTTGCTCTACAACGGGCTGATTTTAAAGGACCATCTCAGGCAGCCGGACAGATACAACTCCTGCTATGGAGAGTGTCTGGTGGTGATCAACTATGTCTCTGGAACTGTAGACCTTGTTTTCACATTTATCGGCCCTTGCTCAGTCATTGTCATACTGTACATGAAAGTGTTTGTTGTGGCCGTGTCTCAGGCTCGAGCTATGCAGTCTCATATTACAACAGTTGCAGGTGGTACGGTGACAGTCACTGCAAAGAAATCTGAGAAAAAAGCAGCCAGGACTCTCGGTGTTGTAATATTAGTGTTTTTGATGACTTTCTGTCCTTATTATTTTCCTTCTGTAGCAGGACAAGATATTTCAACCAGTGCTTCATCCTGGGACATTGTGGTTTGGTTGCTGTATTTCAACTCTTGTCTGAATCCTCTGATTTATGCCTTTTTCTATCCGTGGTTTAGAAAAGCCATCAGGTACACAGTCACCCTGAAGATACTAGAGAAAGACTCCTCTCAGGCAAAAATACTGTAAAGTCAATATGCACATGTTTCATGATCATTATCACTTGGCATGAGAGAAAGTAACAAAATGAAACTGTTATTGATCATATGTGATGGTAGCATGTGTTAGACGCTGCCAAAAAAACTGGCATTTTACAGTATTATTTTTTAATTTGTGCCACTGTCTCTCACCAGCCTGTTAGCAAGCAAAAAATGTAATCCAGAGCTGTTAAGTTGATCTGAAGGAAACTGGTCTGCAACTTGATAATCGATTTAACACGTAAGTCATTTGAGATGGAGCTTAACATGTGCTGCCTGTCTTCATCTAAATCCTAAATTACAGTGACCTCAGTATCCTTCAGCTCAAAACTGTTAAAGAAACAAAAAAGACACCCTAGGCTTTCGGAAACAGTGGTTACAATTGTTATCAATGATTATCAATTATTTCAGTCATGAAAATATTTATTGCTAGTATAATGTAAGAAGTTATCAGTTTTTGTAAAAGTTGAATATATTTAATTCTTACCTTATGTAAAGGTGGTTTCATCCTGAGTGGCTCAGACTTGATTTATGTTTCTGTCCCAATTTTACAATGATGTTCTAACAAATGCTTGCAGAGATTTTTGCAACATAAAAACAGCATCATAGTGAATTAGCTGTTGTCTGAGTTGAGTTTCTTTCTGATCGTGAGCAGAATGTTTTAGCATTACCTTAACATTTTCTAGCATTTTAATCCGAATGCATTTCATCATTATGTCCGTGAATCAGAGGGATTTATGCATGTAAGTATTTAGCGGAGACAAAATGTCGAGCTCAGTGAGAGACTGATTGTTTTGTTTTATAAAGAATGCAATATAATAAAGGCATTAATGAAATGTAATCTATTTTATTTTATGTAACGAACACTGACATAATAACACTTGACACTTAAGAACTTGATGTATCACAAAGAATAATCTCAAATTTTTACAAACAAAAAAACACAGTTGATACTCAAGTCCTCATCTCCTGCACTGAGAACGGGGCCGTCTGACTTCTGTAGTGAAAAGAACAAAGAACATTACAAATGTATTTTGCAGCAAGTCTTCTTACTTTCCATTCACATATAAATTAAAATGAAGTACAAAATAGAATATTTGTTCATGCCAATATTTAGGTCTTTTAAATTTCACTGGTCTTCATCTCTATCATTTAGAGAGTTTCAGCTGCAGTTTAATATACTGCGACAGTAATATATTGATTTTATATATTTTATAATATGTTGATTCTATTATACAATTAATATAATTAAATGTATAATCAAATCAAAGAAAAATTAACAAGGTGACATATGCACACCATGTATTCAGGACTATGTCATGTTTGAAAACTAACAGTATCTACCAAGGATTTCTTGTGTGTGTGTGTGTGTGTGTGTGTGTGTGTGTGTGTGTGTGTGTGTGTGTGGGGGATGAATATAGGATCAACAAACTAATCAAAAAGGCTGGCTCAGTGATCAGCTGCACCCTAGACTCACTTGAGGTCACCTGTGATAAGAGGATTTGGGCCAAATTTAAAACTATGCTGACCTTTGAAGGCCATCCTCTTCACAACATTTCTCATGGGCTCAGAAGTTCTTTCAGTGAGCGTCTGGTGATGTCTAAGTGTTCCACTGAACGACTCAGAAGGTCTTTTATTCCAGCAGCAGTCCATTATTTTAATGTTCACCTGTGAATGATTGTTACTGTCTGTACTGTTAGAGTAAGCTCTTGCGCTGCTCACTCTGTTGTCTTGTGAATGTGTTGAGGGCAGCCAGTGCATCAATGGCTTTGCACCTTTTATTCACGTCAGTGGCATTCAGTATTTGTATTTATTGTAAATATTTCCCTATTTGGGAATAATAGACCTATCTTATCTACTTACCAGAACCATCTGTGTTGAAACTTTGATAAGCTGGCTAATTAGTAAGATATTCTGACTGAGTGGAACTTGCTGTAGAAAAGGGGCCATAAAGTGAAATATGAGTAAAAGTATTAAAATTTATCTACCAAACATTAGTCCATTTACTTACAAAATGTACACAACTTAATTTTGACCTTGAAATTCAAGTGGAGACATTGTATTTGTCCTGCATGAGTCGGTTCAAGAGGTGCTCTATTTCACTCTTCAGCTTTTTGGTGGTCATGGAGTCAGTGCTGTTCAGAATATCGGTGGAGGAGGCCTTGTCATGCTTAGAGCCCACGATCAGGGATCAGGGTCGCGGGGGCAGCAGTCTAAGCAAGAGGCCCAGACTTCCCTCGCCCCAGACACCTTCTCCAGCTCTTCCGGTGGGACCCCGAGGCGTTCCCAGGCCAGCCGAGAGACATAGTCCCTCCAGCATGTCCTAGGTCTACCCCGAGGCCTCCTCCTCGTTGGTCATGCCCGGAACACCTCCCCAGGGAGGCGTCCCAAAGGCATCTGGAACAAATGTCCAAGCCACCTCAGCTGACCCATCTCGATGTGGAGAAGTAGCGGCTCTACTCCGAGCTCTTCGGAGTAGAGCCGGGTGAGCTCTAGCTCGAGCTCTACTCCGAATAGAGCCAGAGCTCTACTCCGGTCTACTCAGGAGTAGAGCTCGGGTGAGGAGCTCGAGCACCCTTTGAGCTCCTCACCCCATCTCGAAGGGTGTGCCCAGCCACCCTGCGGAGGAAACTAATTTCAGCCGCTCGTATCTGGGATCTCGTTCTTTCGGTCATGACCCAAAGTTCATGATCATAGGTGAGAGTCGGAACATAGATTGACTGGTAAATTGAGAGCCTCGCCTTTTGGCTTAGCTCCTTCTTCGCCATGACAGACCAGTACAGTGACCGCATGACTGCAGACGCTGCGCCGATCCACCTGTCAATCTCATGGTCCATCCTCCCCTCACTCGTGAACAAGACCCCGATATACTTAAACTCCTCCACTTGGGGCAGGGTCTCTCCACCGACCTGGAGAGGGCAAGCCACCTTTTTCCAGTTGAGAACCATGGCCTCGGATTTGAAGGTGCTAATCCTCATCCCAGTCGCTTCACACTCGGCTGCAAACCGCCCCAGTGCACGCTGGAGGTCCAGGTTCAATGAAGCCAACAGGACCACATCATCCGCAAAAAGCAGAGACAAGATCCTGCGGTCCCCAAACCGGACCCCCTCCGGCCCCTGGCTGCGCCGAGAAATTCTGTCCATAAAGGTTATGAACAGAACCACTGACAAAAGGCAGCCCTGCCGGAGTCCAACGCACACCTGGAACAGGTCCGACTTACTGCTGGAAATGCGAACCAGGCTCCTGCTCCGGTCGTACAGGGAACAGACTGCCCTTAGCAAAGGGCTCCGGACCCCATACTCCCAGAACACCCCCCACAGGACGCCATGAGGGACACAGTCGAATGCCTTCTCCAAATCCACAAAGCAAATGTGGACTGGTTGGTCAAACTCCCAAGAACCCTCAAGCACCCGATGGAGAGTGTAGAGCTGGTCCAGTGTTCCACGACTGGGACAAAAACCGCATTGTTCTCCTGGATTCGAGGTTCGACTATTGGCCCGATCCTCCTCTCCAGTACTCTGGAATAGACTTTCCCGGGGAGGCTGAGGAGTATGATCCCCCTGTAGTTAGAACACACCCTCCAGTCTCCCTTCTTGAAAAGAGGGACCACCACCCCGGTCTGCCAGTCCAGAAGCACTGTCCCCGACCACCACGCGATGTTACAGGGATGTGTCAGCCACGACATTCCCTGCACATCCAGAGACTTGAGATACTCAGGGCGAATCTCATCAACCCTCGGAGCCTTGCCACCAAGAAGCTTGTCAACCACCTCGGTGACTTCAGCTTGGGTGATGGGCGAGTCCGCCTCTGGGCACTCAGCCTCTGCTTCTTAATAGAAGACATGGAGGCGGGATTGAGGAGATCCTCGAACTATTCCTTCCACCGCCCGAAGGCATTCCCAGTTGAAGTCAACAACTCCCCACCTCCACTGTAAACAGTGTTGGTGAAGCACTGCTTCCCCCTCCTGAGGCCCCGGATGGTTTGCCAGAATTTCCTCGGGGCTGTCCAATAGTCCTCCCCCATGGCCTCCCCGAACTCCTCCCAGACCCGAGTATTTGCCTCCACAATGGCCCGTGCCATGGCACGCCTGGCCTGCTGGTACCCGTCAGCTGCCTCAGGAGTCCTATGAGCTAACAACGCCCGATATGACTCCTTCTTAAGCTTGACGGCATCCCTTACTTCCGGTGTCCACCACATGGTCCACTCGGACTCAATGTCTCCAACCTCCCCCTGGATCTGAGAGAAGCTCACCCAGAGGTGGGAGTTGAAGACCGCGCTGACAGAGGGTTCTGCCAGACATTCCCAACAGACCCTCACTACACGTTTGGGCCTGCTGAGTCTGGCCGGCCTCCTCCCCTGCCAGCGCATCCAACTCACCACCAGGTGGTGATCAGTTGACAGCTCAGCCCTCTCTCTTCACCTGAATGTCCAAGACACGCGGCCGGAGATCAGATGACACAACTACAAAGTCGATCATCGATCTCTGACCTACGGTGTCCTGGTGCCACGTGCACTTATGGACACCCCTGTGCTCGAACATGGTGTTCATTATGGACAAACTGTAACTAGCACAGAAGTCCAAGAACAGAACACTGCTCGGGTTCAGATCGGGGAGGCCGTTCCTCCCAATCACCCCCCTCCAGGTCTCACTGTCGTTGCCCACATGAGCATTGAAATCCCCCAGTAGAACAATGGAGTCCCCAGTTGGAGCACTGTCCAGCTCCCCTCCCAGGGACTCCAAGAAGGCCGGGTACTCCGCACTGCTGTTCAGCCCGTAGGCCGAAACAACAGTCAGAGACCTGTCCCCAAACGGAAGGCGCAGGGATGCGACCCTCTTGTTCACTGGGGTGAACTCCAACACGTGTCGGCTGAGCTGTGGGGATGTGAGCAAGCCCACACCAGCGTGCCACCTCTCACCATGGGCAACTCCAGAGAAATGGAAAGTCCAGCCCCTTTTGAGGGGCTGGGTTCCAGAGCCCGAGCTGTGCATGGAGGTGAGCCCGACTATATCTAGACGGTATCTCTCAACCTCCCGCACAAGCTCAGTCTCCTTCCCCCCCAGTGAGGTGACATTCCAAGTCCCAATGGTTAGAAGCTGTGTCCGGGGATCGGGTCACTAAGGCCCCCGCCGTCGATTGCCGCCCGATCCACAAATCACCCGGCCCCTACAATTCCCTCTGTGGGTGTTGGATCCACCGGGGTTCGGGCCCACGTCGTCCTTTCAGGCTGGGACCGGCCGAGCCCCATGGGCAAAGGCTTGGCCAGGCATTCCCATACGAGCCCCTACCTCAGGCCTGGCTCCAGGGTGGGGCCCCGGCTGTGCCTTGCTGGGCGATGTCACGGTCCTTGTTTTTATACTTGTCATAAGGCTTCTTGAACTGCTTTTAGTCTGATTCGTCACCTAGGATCTGTTTACCTTGGGTGACCCTACCAGGGTCATAAAGCCCCCGACAACATAGCTTCCAAGATCATTCAGGCACTCAAACTCCCCCACCACGAAAAGGTATCAGTTCCAGAGTGAGTATGCTCAACACTGGACAGCTAAATGCCACATTGTGACAGCAAGTGGTTTGAACCCAGGTACAGACACCAAGCAGGCCGACAGACTGGCAGAATGTTCAGAATTTATTTCCCAAAAGAAATGAAACAATCCAGAATACCAAACTAAACTCTCGGGAAAACTAAAAATCAAAATCCAATTTAAAACATGCAATAACTGCAAAACCCCACCAAACTCAAAACTAACAACAGAGGGGAAAAAAATCTAAGTAACCACAAAATGTAACTAACACAAAACTGCAAACTTACAAAATTCAAAATACTCAAAAGGCAGACAAGGTGAATAACAAAATGCACAGGACACCAATATGGTGAAGTAACTAAAATACACAAAACACTAATCAGATGAAATAACAAAAATTCATTGAACTCAACATGGGGAATTAACAAAAACTCTAAATACACTGAAATGCTGGGAAGGCAAGACTACATAGATATAAGCAACACCACTAAGGCAAAAATACAAAGACACAAAACGCAACAAGGTGAATACCAAACAAAACAATAGAAAACACCAATCAAACCTAAATCGAGAACTTAACTGGCTGCCAGTCTGGGAGACGTTCAAGGGGATTAGCGCAGGAAGCAACTCAGGAAAGCAAGCCGGAGACAGAGCAGGGGCAGGCATGGAACTGGGTTACATGGTATATAGTCTGGCAGAGAGTGGAGAGTCTGAGTAAGACTTTATGGAGGGAAGTGATTACTAGCAGGTGAGCTGCTCCCTCCTGCTGTATCCAATTCCTGCAATCAGGCTGCAGGGAGAGCTAGGGTGAAGGAGAGAGACAGACAGGGGCAGAAGCGGGGATAATTACGGTACCCGCTCCTCAACTTGCGCCTACTGGTGTACAATGAAGCCTGGTCAGGGCTGGGGAAGAGTGTCATGAGGAGGGGGGATCCAAGGGGGGACACAACATCGACCTGCTCGGGAACAGGAACAGGATCGGAGGAGATGGCGTTGACCCGCTTGGGAACAGGAACAGGATCCGGTGAGGAGGCGTTGGGCCCCTCAGGAACAGGACTAGGTGAGGCTGGGTTGACCCCCTCGGGGATGGCCAGGATGCAGGACTGAAGAAGCTGGACCTCCGCAGCGCTTGGGAGTGCCGAGGTCTGGGCGCTGGGGAGCATGACACCCATTGCTGTTGAAAAGCACTGTGCACTATCTGTCTGTGTTAATCCACTACTAATTTACTATGTACACTATATTGCCAAAAGTATTGGGACATCTGCCTTTACACACATGAACTTTAATGACATCCCATTCTTAATCCATAGGGTTCAGTATGGAGTTAGCCCACCCTTTGCAGCTATAACAGCCTCAATTCTGCTGGGAAGGCTTTCCACAATATGGGGATTTTTGACCATTCTTCCAGAAGTGCATTTGTGAAGTCTGGCACTGATGTTGGACGAGAAGGCCTGGCTTCCAGTTTTTAATTTAATTCATCCCAAAGGTTTTCTATTGGGTTGAGGTCAGGACTCTGTACGGGGCAGTCAAGTTCCTCCACACCAAACTCACTCATCCATGTTTTCATTGACCTTGCTCTGTGCACTGGTGTGCAGTCACGTTGGCATAGGAAGAGACCATCCCCAAACTGTTCACACAAAGTTGGGAGCATGAAATTGTCCAAAATGTCTTGGTATGCTGAAGCATTAAGAGTTCCTTTCACTGGAACTAAGGGGCCAAGCCCAACCCCTGAAAAACAAGCCCACACCATAATCCCCCATCAACCAAACTTTATACATGGCACAATGCAGTCAGACAAACACCGTTCTCCTGGCAACTGCCAAACCCAGACTCATCTATCGGACTGCCAGACAGAGAAGCGTGGTTGGTCACTCCAGAGGACACATCTCCACTGCTCTTGAGTCTAGTGGTGGCGTGCTTTACACCACTGCATCCGACGCTTTGCATTGCACTTGGTGATGTAAGGCTTGGGTGCATCTGCTCGGCCATGAAAGCCCATTCCATGAAGCTCTCTACGCACTGTTCTTGAGCTAAACTGAAGGCCACACCAAGTTTGGATGTCTATAGCTGTTGACTCTGCAGAAAGTTGGCGATTGCTGCGTACTGTGCCCCTCAGCATCCATTGACCCTGCTCTGTCATTTTACATGGCCTACCATTTCGTGTCTGAGTTGTTATTGTTCCCAGTTGCTTCCGCTTTGTTATAATTCCACAATCAGTTGACCGTGGAATATTTAGTATCAAGGAAATTTCATGAATGGAATTATTGCAATGTTGGCAACCTATTACGGTACCACACTTGAATTCACTGAGCTCCTCAGAATGATCCATTCTTTCACAAATGTTGGTAGAAGCAGTCTACATGCTTAAGTGCTTGATTTTATACGTCTGTGGCCATGGAAGTGATTGGAACACCTGAATTCAATTATTTGGAGGGGTCCCCCACTACTTTTTTCAATATAGTGTAGCCTTTAATACAATATTTAACATCTTCTGGTAAGTGAATCTACCTGATATTAGCTACTGAGCAGTCAACTCTGTATCTTCTGGCCAATGTAGCTGCTCTAGTTGAGACACGAGGAAGAAAAGTTTGGGTCTGTGTAATCAGTCCTAATAATGATGTGATCAAGGTAAGCTGACGCATAAGCAGGTACAAAAAAGTGGCTGTGTCTCCATGTAGTTTTGAGTGTGATGAATTCCCTTTTTGCTTGTGAAGAAAGAGGACTTGGAGTACTTGGAAATCTCTCAATGCCCTTTGGATAAACAAACCCCTGTTTTCCAGGCATCTGCATCTGAGATGGAGCTGCTTTTCTCTGTCCTGCTGAACAAAGCTTTATGTGATGATCTTCTGATGCTCTGGTCACATTTGGTCTGCCTGATCATGTTTTAGCTGATGCAGTTTCTTCAAAGTGTTGTGAAGTGTCATGCACTGCCCCGCTTTACCTGCTACTTAGCAAGCAATATTCATCAGGTGAAACACGTCTGCATGTTGAATTATTTGAAAAAGCCTCTGAGTAGTAGTAAAGTTCTAAAGTTGAAGAACTTAAAACCATTATCTGAAACAACTCTGTGAGGTTCAGTTACTGTATGAAACCCCCATCTTGCATCATACAAAAGTGTGATGAAAGGGGAGAAGGGATGAGGGATGATGAGTTTAAAAAAAACAGGAAGTAAGGAGACAGAGAAGGAGTTGAGAAAACTAGGAGTAGGCAGATACTTTCGCAGACAGTGATGAGGAGGACGACTGGGGAGCTGAGGAGGAGGAGGAGGGAGCAACATGAGAGTTAAATGAGCTGCACAATGTCTAAAAAGGACCAGAGAGCTGCTTGAATCCAGCAGGTCAACCTCTCCTCATTACTGCATGATGGATGATGTGGACGCAGCTGAACTCTGCTACCCTCAGCTGCTCAACTTGTCCTGCAGAGGTTTGAGGCGTCCTCGCTCTGAGGCCGCCCTCCTCTACACGCTGCTCTCCTCCATCGCTGTGCTCACCGTCGCTCTCAACCTGCTGGTCATCATCTCCATCTCCCACTTCAAGCAGCTCCACACCCCCACCAATGTGCTGCTGCTTTCCCTGGCCATCTCAGACCTGCTGGTTGGGCTGCTGGTGATGCCGGTTGAAACGGTGCGGCTCACAGAAACGTGTTGGCTGCTGGGAGACCTCACGTGTGCTTTGTCTTACATCATCGGCTTCATTCTCACCTCAGCCTCAGTGGGGAACATGGTGCTCATATCGATCGACCGCTTTGTAGCCATTTGTTATCCTCTGCAATACCCCAACAAAATCACTCACAGTAGGGCTGAGGTGGCTGTGAGTCTGTGCTGGACCTGTTCGTTGCTCTACAACGGGCTGATTTTAAAGGACCATCTCATGCAGCCAGACAGATACAACTCCTGCTATGGGGAGTGTTTGGTGGTGATCGACTATTTCTCTGGAACTGTAGACCTTGTTTTCACATTTATTGGCCCTTGCTCAGTCATTGTCATACTGTACATGAAAGTATTTGTTGTGGCCGTGTCTCAGGCTCGAGCTATGCAGTCTCATATTACAACTGCTGCAGGCGGTACGGTGACAGTCACTGCAAAGAAATCTGAGAAAAAAGCAGCCAGGACTCTCGGTGTTGTAATATTAGTGTTTTTGATGACTTTCTGTCCTTATTATTATCCTTCTGTAGCAGGACAAGACATGTCAAACAGTGCTGCATCCTGGGCCATTGTGTCCTGGTTGCTGTATTTCAACTCTTGTCTGAATCCTCTGATTTATGCCTTTTTCTATCCGTGGTTTAGAAAAGCCATCAGGTACACAGTCACCCTGAAGATACTAGAGAAAGACTCCTCTCAGGCAAAAATACTGTAAAGTCAATATGCACATGTTTCATGATCATTATCACTTGGCATGAGGGAAAGTAACAAAATGAAACTTTTTGATCATATGTGATGGTAGCATGTGTTAGACGCTGCCAAAAAAAATGGCATTTTACAGTATTATTTTTTAATTTGTGCCACTGTCTCTCACCAGTCTGTTAGCAAGCAAAACATATATTCCAGAGCTCTTAAGTTGATCTGAAGGAAACTGGTCTGCAACTTGATAATAATTTAACACATAAGTCATTTGAGATGGAGCTTAACATGTACTGCCTGTCTTCATCTAAATCCTAAATTACAGTGACCTCAGTATCCTTCAGCTCAAAACTGTTAAAGAAACAAAAAAGACACCCTAGGCTTTCGGAAACAGTGGTTACAATTGTTATCAATGATTATCAATTTTTTCAGTCATGAATATTTATTGATAGTATAATGTAAGAAGTTACCAGTTTTTGTAAATGTTGAATATATTTAATTCTTACCTTATGTAAAGGTGGTTTCATCCTGAGTGGCTCAGACTTGATTTATGTTTCTGTCCCAATTTTACAATGATGTTCTAACAAATGCTTGCAGAGATTTTTGCAACATAAAAACAGCATCATAGTGAATTAGCTGTTGTCTGAGTTGAGTTTCTTTCTGATCGTGAGCAGAATGTTTTAGCATTACCTTAACATTTTCTAGCATTTTAATCCGAATGCATTTCATCATTATGTCCGTGAATCAGAGGGATTTATGCATGTAAGTATTTAGCGGAGACAAAATGTCGAGCTCAGTGAGAGACTGATTGTTTTGTTTTATATCTGAATGCAATATAATAAAGGCATTAATGAAATGTAATCTATTTTATTTTATGTAACTAACACTGACATAACAACACTTGACACTTAAGAACTTGGTGTATTACAAAGAATAATCTCAAATTTTTACAAACAAAAAAACACAGTTGATACTCAACTCCTCATCTCCTGCACTGAGAACGGGGCCGTCTGACTTCTGTAATGAAGAGAACAAAGAACATTAAAAATGTATTTTGCAGCAAGTCTTCTTACTTTCCATTCACATATAAATTAAAATGAAGTACAAAAGAGAATATTTGTTCATGGTGGCCAATATTTAAGTCTTTTGTATTTCACTGGTCTTCATCTCTATCATTTAGAGAGTTTCAGTAGCAGATTAATATACTGCGACAGTATTTGTATCATCAAATGTATAATCAAATCAAAGAAAAATTAACAAGATGACATATGTACACCATGTATTCAGGACTGTGTCATGTTTGAAAACTAACATTATCTATAAATGAACCATAAATACCAGGGATTTCATGTGGCCAAAAATCCTCACAAGCTGGACATCGTGGCTCCGTTCTTCCTTTGAAGTATCTGGCCACACAGGGGTTGTGGATTTTTATGTCGCATGTGTGATTCTCACAAACTCGGCACTGAAAAAAAGAAGTTATTTAGATGAGAAAATAGTGTGAGCAAACAATAAATAAACTCTGTCATGCAATTATATTAAAAACAACATTTCATAAGGTGCCAAAGGTCATTTAAAGTAAGTTTAGCAAAACAACAACAACACAGAGACAAAGCATTATTTAGTGCATCTTGGTCATTTTTATTTGTGTAGTTAATCAAGAGCAAGTTGGTTCAGATATGTATAATGTAAATGTCTTTGAATTAGTAATGTACAAACATCAATGTAGTCATATAACTAGGGTAACGTAACATAACATTTATACTTTATACATATTAGATTAGGACTTGAATTGATTGAGGTGTGTATCTGATGGGTAAAAGGGAGATAATACAATGCTACTTTCAAACAGTAAAACAAAGGTAACATTTACCTGGAAAGTGATGGCATGACAGATGTGGCAAACTTTGACCTGGTGTTGATACATTGTACGGATATACGGCTCCATCCCTATGATACATCTGATGGATAAGGTGTATTCACCTTGATTCTGAGTTAAAAACGGAACTCAGATACACACTAAACACATCAACGAAGTGGAAGCAAGAAGGAGATGTGCAATGTCTTTAATTCTTCAGAACAAGGACAAACACTGCATTTCCTCATCCACATAGTCAGACATCTTTTTTTAAACTTCATTTCTTTTCATCTATTGAATTTGAATCACAATGAACACATCTGAGATGTGTGCAGCCATTCAAAGGTTTCAAACTATGAGGTAACATTTTGTGACATAAACTGAGAATGTTTTGATATGTATTGACTGTAGCCCTTGTTTACTCAATAAATCAAATGAGTGGGCTCTGGGTTCTTTTTACAGCGTACTCTTGTCCTATTTAATTTTAACCAAACTCTTCTGTAATAATTTGGATCACTGGAATACCTTTAAAAAGAAACACTCAACACTAAGACTGACACTAATAACTGAATGTAGTAAATTAACACCAGACTCAAGGTAAAGTAGCAAAAATAAAGCTTTGCTTTTAATTATTAAAAGAGAGAATGAAATAAAAATAGCAAGTTTTAGTCTAAGTCATAAGCACAGCAATTGCCCAAATCCACACACAAATCCTCACACTCAGTGACTGGCAATATCACGGTACAATTACTGGCTAATAAACTAGTCCTAAAGCTGGCACAATACACCCTATGTTGCAGGCCTGTATCGATGCTCGTGAACGTGGAGACCAAAAAACCATGGGGTTGCTTCACTCAAAGAAAAAAATATAAATAAAACGCAGTACCTTAAATGAATTTATCTCTTTAGATATTTATAATCTTTTACTTAATGTATTGCATTTTTTCCCGGGTTACATGACAAAGACAATGTGTACTCAGCTGACTCTACAACGGTAAAAAATGTATCAAAATAGCAAAAAAATACAGCTTGCAATAACATTATATAATTTTGCTCTCCTTTGAAGTATCAATGGATGCAAGTATCAAAACACTACTGAAAACATCAACTGTCAAAATAAAATTCCTGCATTTAGATTCTGCTCAATCTTTGCAAATGAACATTACAGGTAATTAATTATTACAGTTCTACCAATTCAGTGAGCCTGCATTAAACACTGATAGTTTGAAAACTAAAGTGATTTAACAACTGCACTATATCTACAGTAGTTGTAGCCTATATCTACAACTATAGGCTAGTTTGAATTAGCCTACTTTATTAGTTACAGTATAAAACAAAGGTGTGCACACCTTTGTGAAATATCACTCTGTGAATATAAATGTCAAATGACTGAAAATCATGCCACCTGTCAATATTTATATTATTTCCACGTTGAGAAGTATTTCCTCTTATGAGCAATCAAAATCCAATCCCTGAGACAGATTATACTAAAAATACAGGCCGCTGGGTGGAAACTAACCTGTGATCTCTGACACGCAAGACAGAAAACACGTGATCATGAATAACTGAGTACACCAGTGCACCAGTCACTAATCAGTGCTACACTGACTGTCCTCCTTCAAAGAAGGACACAGGACATGCTAATTGTTTAATCCAGCTGTGAAAAATTTGCAGTTGCTTCAGACTGAATAGAGATTATCAGTTAACGTTAGAGTTTCTGTGACAACTCAGACAGAGTGAAGGACATCACATGAAGTCATTACATGACCCTCTATGGATGGTGTCTTCAGCACAAAGCTGTAAGACTGAAATGCGCTAAACAACTTGAAAAGAAGCCTGATGACTGTTAGGAGCACATTCTTAAGCCAAATGACAGCGGGATAAATTAATCAGATGGGGTGCAGCATGTTTACTGTGAAAGTGGCCAGGGCTTCCTCAGTGAATGCACGTATAGTCCTGACAGTAAAACACAGTGAAGTGTGATAATATGGGGCTGCATAGGTGCATAAGGGGTTATGGAGGATGAAATTTATTGGTGCCACCATTAATGCCTGTGGACACACTGAAATACTGGCTGATAAGGTGACTCCCAGTCTGTAGAAAATTGGCACAAGAGGAATATTCCAGCATGACAATGATCCAAAGCCAAAATCACACTTAAGCAGAAAAACAAAAGAAAACGTGAAAACCATCACGGGGCAATTATTCTGCCTGACTCAAATCCAATCGGACACATTAGGAGTATATTTTAAAGATAAAGGTAGAGCAACACAACCCCTCCAGCAAAGACTAGCCAAACAAACATGTTTCTGAAGGATGGCAGAACACATAAAGAAGGTCAAGGGAGGAGTCCCGAAGGCATCTGGAAGCCACCTCCAAGCCACCTTAGCTGACTCCTCTTGATGTGGAGAAGAAGCGGCTCTACTCCGAGCTCCTCCCTGGTGACCCTATCTCTAAGGGTGCGCTCAGCCACCCTGTGAAGAAACTCATTTCAGCCGCTTGTAGTTGGGATCTTGTTCTTTCGGTCATGACCCAGAGCTAATGACCATAGATGAGAGTAGGAAGGTAGGCTTAGCTTCTTCTTCACCACGACGGACCGGTACAGTGACTGCATGACTGCAGATGCTGCACTGATCCACCTGTCAATTTCATGCTCCATTCTCCCCTCACTCATGAACAAGAACCCAAGATACTTGAACTCCTCCACTTGGGGCAGGGCCTCTCCACCAACCCGGAGAGGGCAAGCCACCTTTTTCCGGTCGAGAAACATGGCCTCGGATTTGGAGGTGCTGAGCCTCATCCCAGTCGCTTCACACTCGGCTCCAAACTGCTCCAGTGCCCACTGGAGGTTAAGGCTCGATGAAGCCAACAGGACCACATCATCCACCAAAAGCAGAGACAAGATCCTGTGGTCCCCAAACCGGACCCCCTCCGGCCCTTGACCTTGAAATTCTGTCGATAAACGTTATGAATAGAACCAGTGACAAAGGACAGAGGAGTCCAACGTGCACCGGGAACAGGTCTGACGTGCTGCTGGCAATGTGAACCAGGCTCCTGCTCCGGCAGTACTGGGACCGGACTGCCCTTAGCAAAGGGCCCCGGACCCCATACTCCCGGAGCACCGCCACACAGGATGCCACAAGGGACACGGTCGAACGCCTTCTCCAAATCCACAAAGCACATGTGGACTGGCTGGGCGAAGTCCCAAGAACCCTCGAGCAACTGATAGAGAGTGTAGAGCTGGTCCAGTGTTCCACGACCGGGACGACAACCGCATTGTTCCTCCTGGATCCGAGGTTTGACTATCCGCCGGTTCTTCCCCTCCAGTACCTTGAAAGGGTATTCAGTACCCTGGAATAGACTTTCCCAGGGAACACACCTTCCAGTCCTCCTTCTTGAAAAGAGGGACCACCACCCTGGTCTGCCAGTCCAGAAGCACTGTCCCCGACCGCAGCATGATGTTACATAGATGTGTCAACCACGACAGTTCCTGCACATCCAGACACTTGAGGAACTCAGGGCAAGTCTCATCCACCCCCAGTGCTCTGTCACCAAAGAGCTTTCCAGCTGCCTCAGTGACCTCAGTTTGGGTGATGGGAGAGTCCGCCTCTGAGAACTGAGCCTCTGTTTCCTCAGCAGAAGACGTGACAATGGGATTGAGGTGATCCTTGAAGTCTTCCTTCCACTGCTCAACGACATCCCCAGTTGACACAACACACAACTTTGTTGGTGAAGCACTGCTCCTCCTGAGGTGCTGGACGGTTTGCCAGAATTTCCTTGGGGCCGACCAATAGTCCTCCTCCATGGCATCCCCGAACTCCTCCCAGACCCAAGTTTTTGCCTCCACAACAGCCCGGGACATGGCATGCCTCACTTGCCGGTACCCATCAGCTGCCTCAAGAGTTCCATGAGAAACAACGCTCAATAGGACTCCTTCTTCAGCTTGACGGCATCCCTTACTTCTGGTGTCCACCACCGGGTTCGGGGCTTGCCGCCAGAGACCCTGCGACCACAGCTCCGAGCAGCACTTTCGACAATTGAGTTGGAAAACATGGTCCACTCGGACTCAATGTCTCCAACCTCCCCTGGGATCTGAGAGAAGCTCTCCTGGAGGTGGGAGTTGAAGACTGCACTAACAGAGGGCTCTGCCAGATGTCCCCAACAGACCCTCATGACACGTTTGGGGCCTGCTGAGTCTGTCCGGCCTCTTCTCCTGCCAGCGCATCCAACTCACCACCAGGTACTGATCGGTTGACAGCTCAGCCCTCTCTTCCCCCAGGTGTCCAAGACACGCGACCGGAGATCAGATGACAAAACTACGAAGTCTATCATCGACCTCTGACCTACGTTGTACTGGTGCCACATGCAATTATGGACACCCCTGTGCTCGAACATGGCATTCGTTATGGACAAACTGTAACTAGCACAGATGTCCAATAACAGAACACCGCTCGGGTTCAGATCGGGGAGGCCGTTCCACCCAGTCACCCCCCTCCAGGTCTCACTGTCCTTGCCCATGTAAGTGTTGAAGTCCCCCAGTAGAACAATGGAACTGCTACCTTATCGTGGTGGGGGACTTTGAGTGCCCCAATGATCCTGAACACTATGTTGTCGTGGGGTTTATGTCCCTGTTAGGGTCACCCAAGGAAAATAGGTCCTGGATGATGGGTCAGACTAAAAGAACTTCAAGAAGCCCTTATGAAAAAAATAATAACAAGGACCCATGACGTCGCCCGATATGGTGCAGCTGGGGCCCCACCCTGGAGCCAGGCCAGGGGCTGGGGCTTGTATGGGAGTGCCTGGTGGCCGGGCCTTTGCCCACGGGGCTCTGTTGGACTCAGCCCAAATGGACAACGTGAGCCTGACCTACTGTGGACCCACCACCCGCAGAGGGAACCATGGGGGCCAGGTGCAATGTGGAACGGGCGGCAGTCGACAGCGAGGGCCTCGGCAACCTAATCCCCGGACACAGCTTTTAGCTGTTGGGACATTGTTGTACATTATAAGTATAATAACTGTTATACTGGATGATTTTGATCCTAAACAACACAGAATTACATCTATTAGAAAACAGTGTGATAAAAATATATTACAGTGTAACAAGGCAAAAGTTGTTTAATCATGCACATAAACTCCACAAAGTCATTAGTACTCCAGATAATAAATTAGTTTCCTCACATCAAAACAAATATCAAAGCTGTTGGTGGTGTTGTTTACCATGGGGACATATTTACACCTCATCATGATGTCTGATACACATCGAACCACAGGTGAATTACAGTCAAAGGTGTTAATAAGCACACTTCAGCAAACAACACATGATGCAACCATGTTCCACATGATTGTACTGTATCTAAAAATTCTACAATTGAAATGGAACAAATGTCAGACAAGAAAAACAAGACACGGCAAGTTAAAGTGACTTTCCGCTGTTTCACAACTAAGTAGTTAAAAGTCAAAAACTGTCTCAAAAGAGTTCAGAAAGAAACCAATGTGACGGGGAATGAACATTAAACAGAATTAACTAGACATTCAATTAATAGCTTTCACTGAGCAGTACTAGCTCACAATCAAATTCACTCTGAAACCGTCTTCTCAGAAGTACAGTGTTTGCTGTACTTTTCATTAATAGCATTTCTCAGCAGCTCAAAGTGACAAAAAATACAAATCAACTATTTTAGAGAGTCTCTGTGTTAAAAAGAGCCACTCAGTATATTAATTCAGCCTTCAAGTGATGACATGTTTGTCCAAAATATGATTTTTTTTAAAAAAGGTTCATAAACAGGCATTTTTAAGCTGACAGGAGCATTTAAGTATTCAACATAATCAACTGAACAAATGAATGACATTAATGCTGGCATATGAATGACAGTAATGATGGCTCTGTTCCATCTAAGTGGCCCCAGCATACACAAAATCAGGAATTCAGCAATAATACACTTCTACTTCTTCTATTGTATCATGTCAAAATGGCCTAAGTGTAAAAGGGTTGAACACACAGCTGTAGGGGCCTGCAAATGAACAGGGTTGATGGAAAAATCCTCCAAAGTGAACTCAACTCACCCACTTGAATCTGGGCACCATGTCAAGCTATCCTACAGAAAGAACTAAAAAAAAAATCCCTAACTAGCCTTTAAAACAGTATTTTACATCATCTGAGAAGTAAGAATCTATAGAACATTATGACCACCTGCCTAATAATGTGTTGGTCCCCTTATTTGCTCAAAAATGCTCTGAACCATTGGGTATGGACAAGAGGACCTCTAAGGGTGTCCTATGGGGTCTGGAACCAGGATGATGTGGGGCCTCTGTCAATCAAACTTGTTCCACTGCATCCTGTTGATGCTTGATCAGAATTGGTTGTGGGAAGTTTGGAGGTCAAATCAACATGTTGGGTCATTGTCATGTTCCTCAACATGTTCCTGATTGTTTAATATTTTTTCCATGTGGTGGGGTGCATTTTCCTGTGGGGGTAGGTCAGTGATATTTGGGACTGCCATTTGCATGAGGGAGTGTGCTTGTTCTGGGATAATGTTTATTTGGATGTCTAAGTCTGATCTACACGGATGGCAAAATCCAAGGTTTTCCAGCAGAACACCACATAGTACCAATATGATCAATGTTAGTCACTTCACCTGTCAGGGGTCAGAATGTTGTGGCTGATTGGTGTACCTACTGAGCAGTCAACCCACAAAATGATCCCTGTATCTTCTGGCCAATGTAGCTGCTCTAGTTGAGACACAAGGAAGAAAAGTTTGGGTCTGTGTAATCAATCCTAATAATGATGTGATCAAGGTAAGCTGACGCATAAGCAGGTACAAAAAAGTGGCTGTGTCTCCATGTTGTTTTGAGTGTGATGAATTCCCTTTTTGCTTGTGAAGAAAGAGGACTTGGAGTACTTGAAATCTCTCAATACCCTTTGGATAACACACCTCTGTTTTCCAGGCATTTGCATCTGAGATGGAGCTGCTTTTGTCTGACCTGCTGAACAAAGCTTTATGTGATGATCTTCTGATGCTCTGGTCACATTTGGTCTGCCTGATCATATTTTAGATTCAACTGATGCAGTTTCTGCAAAGTGTTGTGAAGTGTCATGCACTGCCCCCCTTTACCTGCTACTTAGGAAGCAATATTCATCAGGTGAAACACGTCTGCATGTTGAATTATTTGAAAAAGCCTCTGAGTAGAAGATCAGATCCAATTGAGTGTCATCTGAATGTTGCTTCAATAGATGGGAAACAACTCAAGGAAGTCTGAGCTGCTGTGTGCAACATGAAAAATGCCACAATTGGCCTCAAATTTGATGCTTTGCCAACCTAGACCTGTTAGAGAATCTTCATTTTACATGTCATAATTCCATGTGTATTTAAGTAATATTTGAGAGACTAGGAACAGAAAATGTAAACAGAGTTTAAATGCTTATATTCACTCATTAGCTGCACTTTGTGTTTTCTCTGGCTCTCTCAAACAATATCAGCATATTAATCAAGGATCTCTGTAAACAGCAAATGATGGAACTGTTTCATAAAGTTGTAACGTTGAAGAACTATTATCTGAAACAACTCTGTGAAGTTCAGTTACTGTATGAAACCCACATCTTGCGTCATACAAAAGTGTGATGAAAGGGGAGAAGGGGTGAGGGATGATGAGTAATAAAAGCAGGAAGTAAGGAGACAGAGAAGGAGTTGAGACAAGCAGGAGTAGGCAGATACTTTAGCAGACAGTGATGAGGAGGACGACTGGGGAGCTGAGGAGGAGGAGGAGGAGGGAGAAACGTGAGAGTTAAATGAGCTGCACAATGTCTAAAAAGGACCAGAGAGCTGCTTGAATCCAGCAGGTCAACCTCTCCTCATTACTGCATGATGGATGATGTGGACGCAGCTGAACTCTGCTACCCTCAGCTGCTCAACTTGTCCTGCAGAGGTTTGAGGCGTCCTCGCTCTGAGGCCGCCCTCCTCTACACGCTGCTCTCCTCCATCGCTGTGCTCACCGTCACTCTCAACCTGCTGGTCATCATCTCCATCTCCCACTTCAAGCAGCTCCACACCCCCACCAACGTGCTTCTGCTTTCCCTGGCCATGTCAGACCTGCTGGTTGGGCTGCTGGTGATGCCAGTGCAGACGATGCAGCTCACAGAAACATGTTGGCTGCTGGGAGACCTCATGTGTGCTTTGTCTTGCATCATCAACTTCATTCTCACCTCGGCCTCAGTGGGGAACATGGTGCTCATATCGATCGACCGCTTTGTAGCCATTTGTTATCCTCTGCAATACCCCAACAAAATCACTCACAGTAGGGCTGAGGTGGCTGTGAGTCTGTGCTGGACCTGTTCGTTGCTCTACAACGGGCTGATTTTAAAGGACCATCTCATGCAGCCGGACAGATACAACTCCTGCTATGGAGAGTGTCTGGTGGTGATCAACTATGTCTCTGGAACTGTAGACCTTTTTCTCATGTTTATCGGTCCTTGCTCAGCCATTGTCATACTGTACATGAAAGTATTTGTTGTGGCCGTGTCTCAGGCTCGAGCTATGCAGTCTCATATTACAACAGTTGCAGGCGGTACGGTGACAGTCACTGCAAAGAAATCTGAGAAAAAAGCAGCCAGGACTCTCGGTGTTGTAATATTAGTGTTTTTGATGACTTTCTGTCCTTATTATTTTCCTTCTTTAGCAGGACAAGATATTTCAACCAGTGCTTCATCCTGGGACATTGTGGTTTGGTTGCTGTATTTCAACTCTTGTCTGAATCCTCTGATTTATGCCTTTTTCTATCCGTGGTTTAGAAAAGCCATCAGGTACACAGTCACCCTGAAGATACTAGAGAAAGACTCCTCTCAGGCAAAAATACTGTAAAGTCAATATGCACATGTTTCATGATCATTATCACTTGGCATGAGGGAAAGTAACAAAATGAAACTGTTATTGATCATATGTGATGGTAGCATGTGTTAGATGTTGCCAAAAAAACTGGCATTTTACAGTATTATTTTTTAATTTGTACCACTGTCTCTCACCAGCCTGTTAGCAAGCAAAACATATAATCCAGAGCTGTTAAGTTGATCTGAAGGACACTGGTCTGCAACTTGATAATCAATTTAACACATAAGTCATTTGAGATGGAGCTTAACATGTACTGCCTGTCTTCATGTAAATCCTAAATTACAGTGACCTCAGTATCCTTCAGCTCAAAACTGTTAAAGAAACAAAAAAGACACCCTGGGCTTTCGGAAACAAAAGTTATCAGTTTTTGTAAATGTTGAATATATTTAATTCTTACCTTATGTAAAGGTGGTTTCATCCTGAGTGGCTCAGACTTGATTCATGTTTCTGTCCCAATTTTACAATGATGTTCTAACAAATGCTTGCAGAGATTTTCGCAACATAAAAACAGCATCATAGTGAATTAGCTGTTGTCTGAGTTGAGTTTCTTTCTGATCGTGAGCAGAATGTTTTAGCATTACCTTAACATTTTCTAGCATTTTAATCCGAATGCATTTCATCATTATGTCCGTGAATCAGAGGGATTTATGCATGTAAGTATTTAGCGGAGACAAAATGTCGAGCTGAGTGAGAGACTGATTGTTTTGTTTTATAAAGAATGCAATATAATAAAGGCATTAATGAAATGTAATCTATTTTATTTTATGTAACTAACACGGATATAACAACACTTGACACTTAAGAACTTGGTGTATTACAAAGAATAATCTCAAATTTTTACAAACAAAAAAACACAGTTGATACTCAAGTCCTCATCTCCTGGACTGAGAACGGGGCCGTCTGACTTCTGTAATGAAAAGAACAAAGAACATTAAAAATGTATTTTGCAGCAAGTCTTCTTACTTTCCATTCACTTATAAATTAAAATGAAGTACAAAATAGAATATTTGTTCATGCCAATATTTAAGTCTTTTAAATTTCACTTGTCTTCATCTCTATCATTTAGAGAGTTTCAGTTGCAGGTTAATATACTGCGACAGTAATATATAGATTTTATATATTTTATAATATGTTGATTCTATTATACAATTAATATAATTAAATGTATAATCAAATCAAAGAAAAATGAACAATGTGACAGATGCACACCATTTATTCAGGACTGTGTCATGTTTGAAAACTAACAGTATCTATAAATGAACCATAAATACCAGGGATTTCATGTGGCCAAAAATCCTCACAAGCTGGACATCGTGGCTCCGTTCTTCCTTTGAAGTATCTGGCCACACAGGGGTTGTGGATTTTTATGCCGCATGTAGGATTCTCACAAATTTGGCACTGAAAAAAAGAAGTTATTCAGATGAGAAAATACTGTGAGCAAACAATAAACAAACTTCGTCATGTAATTATATTAAAAATAACATTTCATCAGCTGTAAAACGTCATTTAAAGTAAGTTTAGCAAAAACAACAACACAGAGACAAAGCATTATTTAGTGCATCTTGGTCATTTCTATTTGTGTAGTTAATCAAGAGCAAGTTGGTTCAGATATTTATAATGTAAATGTCTTTGAATTAGAACTGTACAAACATCAATGTAGTCATATAACTAGGGTAACATAACAGTCATACTTTATACATATGAGATTAGTGCTTGAATTCGTTCAAGTATTTATCTGTTTATTTATAAAAGGGAGGTAATACAAAGATGCTATAAAACAGTAAAAAAGGGAACATTTACCTGGAAAGCAATGGCATGACAGATGTGGCAAACTTTGACCTGGTCTTGATACATTGTACGGATATACGGCTCCATCTCTATGATACATCTGATGGATAAGGTGTATTCACCTCGTTTCTGAGTTAACAAAGGGCACTCAGTTACACAGTAAACACATCAATGAAGAGGGAGCAAGAAGGAGAGAGACTACTCTGATTTTTATCTGGTCAGTAAACGTGTGAGTGAAATTTAAATTGCTTTACACTGAAAATGACATCTAGATTATAATATTTGTACGCAAATACCACAACATTTTCAATCCTTCACCCCACTGAACCAGACAACCTATTTTTGCTGCAGTTACCCATTTTACAGCAATAATTCCGTGCTTCACAAAATACCACCTATCAAAAATAGTGTGCACAAAACTTTATAGAGAATTCATGGTTAACACAATCGCTTACTTATCAAAACCATCTGTGTTAAAACTAAAGAAACTGGCTAAGAAACTGTGGCTGAGTGGAACTTGCTGTAGAAAACAGGTCATAACGTAAGTGAAATATGAGTGAAAGTATTAAACATCAGTCTGTTTACCTAGAAAATGCACACAAATAATATAAACCTTGAAATCCAGGTGGTGACATTGTATTTTACCTCACTCAGCCATTTGTCCTGCACGAGTCGGTTCAAGAGGTGCTCTATTTCACTTTTCTTCAGCTTTTTGGTGGTCATGGAGTCAGTGCTGTTCAGAATATCGGTGGAGGAGGCCTTGCCATCCTCAGAGCCCACGATCAGGTCCATCTGAATTTGAAAAGCTACCATTATTCACAGCATGCTGTAGTTTTAAAAACCTATTTTGAATATGCTCAACACTGGGCAGCTAAATGCCCCACTGCCATTGAAAAGCAGTTTACACTATCTGTCTCTGTTATTCCACAACTAATTTACAACATATCTGTATTAGAAGTAAGATACAGTGCAGACAACTGATAATCTTTGATTAAACCAATCAATAGTGGCTGCAAAGCACGCTATCTGGCCTACATTACAAATTTATCATTGCACTGCTAAACAAGATTCCATTTCAAGCTCCACAGCCTGACAATGAGTTGCTTTCTCAGGGTTTATTATGTGTTATAGCAATTACCTTAAAAATATAGGCAGAATTTGTGCTGCAACAAACATCTGGTACAACTGTCTACAAATGCTGCTTTACAGGTTTTCTTTCTTTACTTACCGTTTTCTTGAACAGCTCTAGTTCATTGTCAGCATAATCTGACGACATCCTGGTGACATCATTTTCAACCATGTTGACCTGGATGGAGTTTAATTTAAACTGTTATTAAAAGTGCCATTGTAAAAACTCTCAGAAGCATTAACCCCACCAAAGCAAATCCTTGTGACTTTCAAAGAGTTACTAATTAAGTAACAGGCCCGACACTGCAGATCTGATCCTGGAGTTAAAGCCACTTACCAAGGCATAATACTGGTAACCATTGTCTTCAGACATCCCTTTTCTAATCTGCATGAACATTGGCTGCAGCTTTGAGTTGATGGTATCAATGAAATCATCCAGTCTGTCTGGCGCATGCTGTGCTGCAAAAAACACAAAAACCATGTTTGTTAATCTCAAGAAAACTGTGGCTCTCATATTTACACCTCTTCTGTGATATCATTGATCCCAGTAAAGACTAATTAATTCCAAACCTGGCAAGCAACTAACATCTTTTGTTTCATATGTAATCATAATTTTGCTAGTTGTTT
This sequence comes from Dascyllus trimaculatus, assembly GCA_024666655.1. Lineage (NCBI taxonomy): Eukaryota > Metazoa > Chordata > Actinopteri > Pomacentridae > Dascyllus > Dascyllus trimaculatus. Next base: position 18,339,343 of record CM045447.1, on the reverse strand, counting down.
GTTAGTTTAACAATCATTTTTGGACAATTGAATTTGGAGATATTACATAGGCCAGTAAGATAAATACATTGACAGATGCCTGCATCCATCATGTCATCCGCTTTTCACCCTCAGTTTTTTCTTCACTGTGTTAAGGTTAATTTATCATTTTCTGGAATATTAAAAAAACTGACATCTTCATGGTATTAAATTTGTATTCATGAAGTGAGTGAATGAATATATTCATAGTATATCTAGCATATAAAACACAGTTTCAAAACCCCGCTGAAATATGACAATTAGCAATCCTGGCTAAGGAGATTATTTGCTGACAGATTTTGACCTACTTGACTCCTGTCTGTAGACACAGACATGCAGTCTGACTAATTCTGGATTGACAATCATCCCTTTACAGTGTATATGTACAGGAATTACTCACTGTTGTGTGTTTCACAACAATGCTGATGGAGCATCTTTGCTTCCTGTTCATCAATGATGCCATTGGCCATCATGGTTTGTAAAAACCTTCGATGACTGTCTCCCATTTGTCGTGACATGTTTCTGGACACAGAGAGTAATGGGGGTTTTACAGCTTTTAACGTACAATATATGGACAGACAGTTAAAATGAAACACTCTTAAACTCAACAATCACATGATTAAACAATGCACATGCAAACTACAAACTCCTACAACAAGAATGGACTGAAGCGAGATGCAGACCCACCCCAGGTGCCTTCCTAAACATGGCAGGTAGCCTTGCGATCTTGACCTTTGACCTTCTGACCCCAAAATTAATGGGTGACCAGGGTAAGTCAAGATCAAAATCTGTGTTTGATTATCCCATATGTATTTGTTCTCGAGTTATGGTGCGGACCACCCACATACATACAGACAGACAGACAGATAGACAGACAGACTGACAGACAGCCGACTCTGTTGACGTGGGTAATGAGGTTTCACAAGGATAGTTGAAATCCAATGAAACAAAGCGTGCTTTAGCTAACTCTTCTTGGATCTATGAACAGACATGGGCTTTTGGTTACAAATCCAAAAAGTGATCACTATGTTCAGTGTAAACAATGCTAGAGTTTACCGAAATTAAGCTATCCATTCATCTTTCTAGTAACTTTGTAGTGACGATCAGCTGATCGGCCACTCAGCTGGGTGCGGGATGAGACCTTGGTCTGACGCGCTGAATGAATGAATGTCGAGACTCTTTCTGCTGTCGGGTGAGGTTCCCATTTAATTTAAAAACAGATCCATGCAATAATATATCTCTTACTTGATGTGATGGCTGAGGTGATGGTCCTGCATGCCTGTGACAGCGGTAAAAACCGTCTGATCTCCCCGTCACCCATGCATGATTACCTGAGCTGAAACACATGTGCCATATACAGACTTCCCCTGCCACACCAAGCTACACTGCCACCTGTGGTAGACACCCGCCGCGTAACTAGCACCTACACACCGGCCCCTAATTGTGAAGATATGAACAATTACAAAACATCCACAAAAAAAAGGAGAGCAACAAAGAATAATCTTCTTCCATCTTCTTTGAGCCAGGCATCTCTGATGCCTGAGTCGCCGTTGGGTCATGACCTTTACACTGCTTCTTGAAGTAGAAAGAGCTTGGATATGGGTCGTTCCAACTGTCCTGTCTTCGTCCTCAACTGTACTGTACGTACAAATCCATTTTTGTCTGGAAAAGTCTTCATCACTCTGCCAATCATCCATGATCCCCGCGGGGCAGTTTGATCCATGACCACGACAATGTCTCCTGTCGTGAAGCTTCTTTTAGGCTTTGTCCACCTTTGTCGCTCTTGCAGGAGAGGCAAGTACTCCCTTATCCATCTCTTCCAAAACAAATCAGACAGATATTGAACTTGTCTCCAACGTCTCCTGACATAAAGATCATTGTCTTGGAAGAGTCCAGGGGCTAGGATAGGTTTCCCCTTTAGCAAAAGGATATGATTAGGCGTAAGGGCTTCCAAGTCATTGACGTCATCGGAAACCTTGGTTATTGGACGGTCGTTGAGAATGGCCTCTACTTCACACATGACAGTGTGAAGGCTTTCATCGTCTAAGGACTGCTGTCGTAAAACTGAAAACAAGACTTTCCTGACCATTCTAATGAGTCGCTCCCAAACTCCGCCATGATGGGAAGCAGCAGGTGGATTGAAAATCCAATCAATGCCCTTTTGTCGGAGAGCGCTTTGAATCTTACTCTGGTCTAAAGCGACCAGGGCCTCTCTTAACTCTCGTTCCGCTCCAACAAAATTTGTGCCATTGTCTGATCGCAAACAACTCACTTGACCTCTGCGGCATATAAACCGACGTATTGCATTAATACAAGAGTCTGTACTCAGGGAATGAGCAATCTCCAAATGTACAGCTCTGCTTGCCATGCAGGTAAATATTACTCCATACCTTTTAACCAAGGCGCGCCCTCTCTTGACCTCAATAGGCCCGAAGTAATCCACCCCTACATTTGTGAAGGGAGGCAGGTCTGGAGTTATCCTTTCCTTTGGCAGATCAGCCATTTTTTGCTCACTGGGTTGCCCTCGATACCGTCGACAAACCACACAGTCAGATATAATTTTTCGGCAGGCTGAATTAGCGTTGGTAATCCAGTACTTCCTTCTCAAACTTGAGAGCATATGACTCCTTCCAGCATGTCCAAGATGTTGATGAATGTGTTGCAGAAGAAGACTGGATATGTGTTGACCTTTGGAGAGGATTACAGGATGTTTCAGTTCTTCAGGTAAGGCTCCCCGACTGAGTCTTCCACCCACTCTCAACATACCATCCTGCAACACTGGATCCAATCTGTAGATGTCGCTGGTTTTCTTCACACTGGATTTTCCACCTTTCAATGAAGAGATTTCTTCCATGTACGTTTCTTGCTGACTGAAACAAATAATGGCCAATTCTGCTCTGGAGAGGTCACTTACAGAAAGTGGTTGTTTACCAATTGCATCTCTGGCTTTTCTCATCTCCTCTTCCACCTTTTCAGGTCGTATGGCTGAGCCAGTAGGAGTTGACCTCCGAAGAAAGTCTGGTCCATTAATCCACCTCCTACCTGCCAAGAAGTTATCTGCCGTCAGACCTCTGGAGGCTTCATCAGCAGGATTGTTTTGTGAGCTGATGTACCTCCACTGAACAACATGTGTTGCTTCCCTTATGGAAGCCACTCTATTTGCCACGAAGGTGTGAAATCGCTTGGTCTCATTACTGTTGTACCTTAGCACTGTCTGACTGTCTGTCCAGAAACAGGACTCCTCCAACTGAAGCTGTAGTTCCTTCCTCAGCATTCTGTCAACTTTAACAGCCAGCACAGCAGCTGTAAGTTCAAGACGAGGAATCGTTGTTTGTTTCAGCGGTGCAACTCGAGCTTTTCCTAACATAAATGCAAGATGTACTCTTTTATTCTGGTCTTGGAACCTCAGGTAGGATACTGTGCCGTAACCATGGTCACTAGCATCTGCAAAGTGATGCAGCTGCGCTTGTAGGGATCCCCTGAAATCCTGTGGTTTGATGCAGCGCTCCACCTTCAGCTCTGCCACCTTCTCCAGGTCCAGCAACCATCTTGTCCATTGTTGTGAGAATGTCTGGGGTATAACATCATCCCAGGACATATTTTTGCGACACATTTCTTGCAACAACAATTTCGGTAGCAAGGTAAATGGTGATAAGAACCCCAGTGGGTCATAAATGGAACTGACGACTGAGAGAATCCCACGCCTTGTATGTGGCCGCTTTTCAACTGCAGGTTTGAAAGTAAAAGTGTCACTCTCAGCACACCAGTTCATTCCCAGCACCATCTCTGTTGGCAGATTATCATGCTCCAGGTGCAGCTCCCTGCTTGGTTTGGACCTTTTCTCCTCTGGAATAGATGACAATACATGCCGGCTGTTGCTTGTCCACTTTACCAGCTGAAATCCTCCTTTAGAGCACAAGTCAGTAAGGTCCTCCACCATCTGAATTGCTTCCTCCTCTGTGGGCAAAGATTTCAAACAGTCATCCACATAAAAATTGGTAGCAATGGTATCTGTCACTGCGACTTTAAAGCTGTCCTTATTATCCTCTGCAGTCCTCTTTAATGCGTAATTGGCACAACTTGGTGATGAAACTGCTCCAAAGATGTGCACCCTCATTCTGTGTTCCACTGGGCTCTTTAATGTGTCTCCCTTGGGCCACCACAGAAAACGAAGAAAATCCACATGTTTGTCTGACACCTTTACCTGATGGAACATAGCCTGGACATCAGTCATCAAAGCAATCTTCTCCTGTCTAAACCTTGTTAAGACACCAAACAGTGTGTTCGTTAAATCGGGACCTTGTAAAAGTTGACTGTTCAAGGAGGTTCCTTTAAACCTGGCTCCACAGTCAAAGACTACTCTCAAAGTTTTTTTCTTCGGGTGGTATACACCATGATGGGGGAGATACCATATTCTGCCATCCTTTTTATGCAATTGATCTTCAGGGACCACTTCTGCATATCCATTGTCAATCATCTCCAATAATAAATGTTGTATACTCATCCTTATAGGTCTTATTCTTTTCAAACTTTCTTTTGAGACATTGAATGCGCTGTTCAGCTATGCACCCGTTATCTGGCATGGCGATGTCATCCACTTTAAAGGGTAAGTCTGTGCAGTAATGACCCTCCTGTATACACGTAGACTTCTCCAAGATATCCAAAAATCTCAGGTCCTCCCTTGACATCTCATGTTTCTCCTCCAGTGTCTTCTCATTAAATTCTTGGTTATATTGAGCAACCAACAGCTCCTCCAGTTTGACGATGGATATCCTATTGACGTAAATGGCCGAACAGCTTCTCTGATGACCAATATTGCCCCTTAAAGGACCGTTGATGACCCACCCCAATAGGGTCTTAACGGCATAAGGTCCATCGTCTTTGCTATTGATTATTTCCCAAGGCTCCATGAGTTTTGGTGCATTTGTCCCAATCAGAATTTCCACCTCAGCGTCCAATTCTGGGATCCTGATGTCCTTTAGATACTCCCACTTTTTAATATCTCGCTGAGTAGGGATGTTGCATTTAGAAACAGGAATTGTTTCTTGAGTAAACATTTCTGGGAGTTCAACAAATTGGTTACCATCCAACCCAGAAGCTTCCAGCCCTTTAATGACTTCACTTTCAACGACCTTTTCCTGTCCCATGGTGCGCAACAGAATACTGGTCCTGGTGCCCTGCAGATTCAGCCTCTCCTTCAAACGCTTCGTAGAAAAGGTTGCTGTACTTCCAGGATCCAAGAAGGCATAAGTCCGCCAGATCTTACCGCCTTTCTTTGATTTCAACTGTACTGGCACAATTGAAAGAGTACAGCCTTGGTCTCCGGCCCCAGTGCAGCCACTTGCCTGCAATGAGACAAGTGCACTACCGACTGATGTTTCCTGTGGTTTGTTTGGCCTCTCTTTGTTGTGTACATGCAGAACAGTTGGGTGTTTCAAATTGCACTTGTCACAAGTCAGACGA